>CAUZXS010004667.1:15000-142500 GCA_963585895.1 Sepioteuthis lessoniana
TTGTGTGTGTATATATATATATATATATTTACGTATGTATGTATATACATATATGTATGTACATGTATCGACTCGGTGCATCAGCGGAAAATTGAAATGTACGAAGACCTCCGTAAACAGTGCGCTAAGAATGACTGGTCAACAGACACATATCCTTTTGAGAATCGATGTCGAGATTTTATTTCGAACGCAAACTATACATTTTTAACCAAAGTTGGTCTTTCAACAGCAAAGAAGAGAGAATATATAAAAAGATCCAAAACAAGGCTCTAACTGCATCTGAACGATATGGCATTCGTATAGATTAAACACCATCCATTAAAGTCTGGTTGTATTGTGAGATACTACTGGGCCTCCCTGAGTTAGTGGTAATGATGCTTTGGTGCCGATACCATGCCTGAACCCAGGGTCATCATTTGATGAAGACTTTACTTGAAGCAAAGCTGCTTCTTTTGCGGCAGTTCTTGTATATATATTTTTTGTCCTGGATGTAACATTAGAATTTATCCGGTGGTGATGTTCCCGTTCTGGAAATTTTGGTAGTGTTGAGCAATTCCCCCGCAAGCATTACTTCCAGGTCCACTCCGACCTGGTGCGAAATTATCCCTTAATGACCTACATACAACTTGAATTGATTATTTAAAAAATATTATTATTAGGTATGAATACTTGAAAACGGAGTGCAAATTATTTATATTGAATGGGAATACTTTAAACGAGAAAACTGTGTGTGAATTATAAGTTTTAGGTTGGCATAATTGAACCCGTATAAGTGTGTACGAACAAATTATCATTAGTATTGTCATTATTATTTAGGAATAGTTACTTGAAACTATTTAGCTGCTTGAAAAATTAAACTTCGCCATTTAATAACCCAGAAGAGTTGACATGTAGAAAAAACAACCAACCAACCGACCAACCAACTAACGTATAAAGAGATGCATGTAATCTACATACACTGCAAAACATAATGACCCGACCCCTTTGCTACAATTATACGCACACGTCTGCAAATATAGACGTGAATGAGTCCTTCAACCGATTAGAGTTGGCCTCATGTAATTCCATTTAATGGTGTCACGTAGTGTAATAGATTAGTTTGGTTTGGTTTCTTTGTTTTTAATGGCATATCAACCTTTGTAGGGTATTTAATACCAAAACCATTCTCCTAGAAGACCAGTAAGTGATACTATTTAACCCATAGCTAGGAGGATAAGGGGTTCATACCTTTTCCCAAGGGTATTTGTCCGAAAGTGAACGTAATAGCGCGACTGGAATTCTTAATCGCTTACTACGATTCCGTTGTCCATTGCTTTAACCAGTACACCACGAGGATAGCCCCCCAGTGTAATAGAGGTTACTTGGCTGTGCCATATCCTCTCTACGAAATTTGTAACGGTTTTCACTGCTTTACATGTAACTAGCATCTGGGATCTATCTTTGGTTTGACCGAATTTCTAAGATGGATTACTTTTTACAAGGAGAAAGTATCCTAACGGCAGAGTTATTTACCCGTAGTGGACGCAAGAAATAAATTCATACCTTTCCCAAGGGTATTGCAACGAAGTGGATGCAACTGTCACAGATAGAGTTTGAACTCAGTCAGCTGATTTCATTTTTGTGGCCGCTAAGTAAAAACAATTACTTGAGTCTCCTCTCACACATACACACACACGCACACACAAATATTGAGATAACCATAAACAGTCGCACCTATGTATCTAGAATAGTTAAAAATATATTCACACAAAGAACAAGTATCCTAATGTTCACAAACCCAGATGTCATAAAACCGCTGACATTATTGACTCGCGTTCTATAAAATGTATTCCAATTTGTATTTTTCCCAAGTCTATAGTCGCACAGAGGTAGATTTCTCAGGGATTAAAATGGAATTATAAATATGCATGAGACATGAAATAAAGAGAAAAGCAAAGATCACGAACATTGTTGGGAATAATTTTTACAATATACTCTTCTTTTTATTAAAAAAAAAGGGCGTTACGCAATTAAATATTAGGATATAATAAGAAATTGCTTTTCTTTCGCAAAAAAACAAGCTAATTGTCACACATCTATTCAGAATGAGTAGTTTCCCCGGCAGAATTTCTTCTCTCGCTATTTTGAACTTTGCTAAATTTACAAAGCCAGAATTCTTTTCTTAAAAAACAAAAGGAGTTTAGAAGTCAGGGAAAATTTCTCGTGACTCAACGTCATCAGACTAGAATCCAAACGAATCCTAAGTGTATTACGTATTATGATTGCATATATCTATATATTACCAACTTTCTCATTCTGCTTTCACACACACACACACACACACACACACACACACACACACACACACACACACACACACACACACATATGTAGATATTTTTTAAGATCTCACCCCTTTTTATGTTGGTTTCAACTAAAAGTTTCATGTATCAACAAAGATACAATCATCAGATGAAACTTTCTTCTGATAATTATATTTTTAGATGATACATGAGACTTTTACATATGTAACCAACATAAGAAATGGTGGAATCTTAATTTCTTTTAGGTTTTATTTTCCTCTGCTGGTCAGCATTCCAGTACTTTATTAAGCGATCAGACTAAAACGATTTCAGGAATATTTATGAAAAAAAATAGAAAGGGCGGAGGGACAAGAGTAAGCTAAGAATAAAAAATGTGTTCTTATTTGTAGTTGAAAGAATTCGCCAATCAGGAAAAGGAAAAGGAAAAGGAGTGGTTGGTTGGTTTGATGGGATGTCATTGTTTATTGGGTTATATAATACCGATGTCAGTTTTTTGCAAGCAATTGTATGGTTTAAGTAACATGATAATCATTTGTAAATAACTATATCTTTGATTGCTTGGTCAGTGCGGCTTGAATATGCGGACTGTATCCTCTGCAGAGAGGTAAGACTCCCTCCCGAAAAAGAGGTGTCCTGAGTATGATTCTAAACTACATCTGATGGTGAGATTCCAATTCTAGAACTCTCAGAGGTGTGGAGTACCTCTGCACTCTCCCGGAATGGTAGTACCAGTTAGGGTCACATCTATTGGTTAAATAGATATGTTTTAAAATTACTCGTAGTCGATTAGAATGCTTGAAAAGAAAATTTTATTTGTATTAAGAATAGTTACTTCAAGCTATAATTTTTTCTACGGATTATTATCAATTACTTGAAACCATATAACTGTGTGCAAATTATTTGTGTTAAGAATAGTTACTTCAAGCTATATTCTTTTTTCTACGGATTATTATTTATTAGTTGAAACCATATAACTGTGTGCAAATTATTTGTGTTAAGAATAGTTACTTCAAGCTATAATTTTTTTTCTACGGATTATTATCAATTACTTGAAATCATATAACTGTGTGCAAACAAATGACCATTATTAAATTAGAATAATTACTTGAAACCATGCGACTATTAGTATTAAATTGGAATACTTGAAAATATTCTGTGTGCAAATTATTTTATTATTAATTATTATGCCTATGCATAACATTTTTCGCTCTTAAACTTTTCATTCAAATGTCACAGTTTGCAAGTTTATATGAATGAAAACCCAACTCCTTTTTTTTATTTTCAAGAAGTAAGCATTGTTAATTTTTCATCCTGTATCAACAAACTTTTTTCTCAATAAAACAGAACCAAATCTTATTCTTTCTTCGTAATATTGCAGCATTCACTGAAAATTAAAAATGAAGCAATGGCTCAAAAATGATTGATGTTTGTTAAATCTAGTCTTTCGAAATAAGACGAATAAAAATACCTGTTATACATCTTAATATAATTTCCCAAATGTCTATCCATCCATCCATAAAACTAAGGCTCCACTGTTTGGGGACCGATTTCAACTTAACTTTCAGGAATTGCTTGATTCATGCCTGGAAAGGTTTTAGATTTTATAAATAGATCCAAGTTAAACTGATTTTTAAGTGTCTCTCAACTTCAGTGGGAGACACTTAAAAATCAACCTTAAAAATGAACTTTAACCTCCTTGCTTTTCTGTTCACTTTACTGTAAAAACAGTTTATCTTATGTCCGGCTTCGGTAACCCATTCTCTTGGTAATCGTACTCAAAGGTAGATGGCACTCCTCCGTTTTATGCCCTCAGACCAGAACTGTCACTGCCAGGTATCATACTGAGAAGGAACCCATTTAATTACAATAGTTAGCTCACCTAAAAAATAACCCAATAAAAATTGGCTAATACTACCCCTCCAAATCTGGAAAATAATAAAATTAGATATTCATTTGAAATATTTATTAATCTTTATGAGTTTTCGAGGTTATCTGAGATCCCCGAACGATCTCTAAACTTGGTGTAAACAAAGCAGTAACTCGTTGTAAATAAACAATAAAAACAAATAAAACGGCTTTTAGATATGAATAATCACCCTAAATTTTGATTAAAACAACTTCACTTCCTTTTATTTCTAATAATGAATGATAATGTTACAATGCGTATATAATGTGGGTAAGTACTGTTAATTTAGTATTATGCAATTCAATATATATATATATATATATATATATATATATATATATATATATAATAAAAAAGTAAAATAAGTAAATAAATAAATGAATGAAAACAGGTGAATTTTGATTAAAATATAAGATAATTTAATTTCTTTTACTTTTTTTTCAGTCTTTGTTTGCACAGCGGGTGCATTTCCTCTTGGCTGGTACGGAGGTAAGTATGTCTGTTGGTTTATCTTAATGTTAGTGATCACGTTCGTAATGAGGGACTTAAACAATCTCTTTGTATTATGTGGTCGCTGGTTTGTGCATATACCATTTGGTAGTATGGTCAAATTATAATCTTTTGCACAATTCACGGTGGATCACCTTGCCCACCTAGTCGTTCCTAGTCTTGTACTCTTTTTGTGCTAGTTTGCTACATTCGATTAATTATGGGATTAAAACGTTTGTTTTTTGTCACCATCTAACCTACACTTGCTATTCTGTTGCATATTGTCAAAGTTCGCTTTAATATAGTTAATCATTATGGCATTGTTTTGTACTGCTATTAGAAGAGATTCAATTTTTCTCTTGAGGTTTCTCTTTCGTAGCCATGTCTACATCTTCTCGTGTGCAATTTTATTAGTTTGTTGCTTAGAATTTCCTTAAAGTTGTTTTTTCTCTCATTTCTATTACCTAGTTTTTGTTGCTTTTCTCTCTGGTCTTATTTTGCCTATATTGTTACTGGCTGCTGTGATTAGTCTTTCTCTGCTCTTTTTAATGTAGTCTTCAAGTTCTTTTATTGATGCGTCTACACAGTCGTCAATGCTGGCAAGTCCTCTTCCTCGTTCTTTTCTTGATACAAATAGTCTACCTGCGTAATCTCTCGTATGTAAGGTCTTGTGCATCGTCATCGATTTTCTTGTCCTTTGGTCCATTGGTCTGAGTTCCTTCCTTGTCCATTTTAAGAATGGTCCAAAGTACCTCACAAGGGAAACTGCCAAGGTGTTTATTCCTTTGATTAAATTTCTGCTGCTGAGCTTGGTTTTGAGAAGCTTTCGTTCTTCTGGGAGAATCTTTTCTTATTTTTCTTTATCTCTACTTGTTTGATGGTGTCCGCTTCTAATATTCGCAAGTACTTCTAATTTTCCTTTTTTCCAAACGTTCTGATTCTTTCCTGGTTTGGCAGTTATATTCCTCCAGTTGTTTGTCTTTTTCTACTTTTTATAAGTATAACAAACTGTTCAATGCCAAATTTCATTCCTACATTCTAGCTGTATATTCTTGTTTATATCAGGGTCTACTGTTTTTTTTTCCAAATAGTTTGATGTCATCCATGTACATAAGGTGATTAAAATTTTCCTGTGATTTTGTTAATTTGTAGACCCCAGTGAATTTCCTAAGACTGTAACCGAGTGGCATCATTGCTATTAGAAATAGTTGTGGCAAGAGGTAATCTCTCAGGAAGATGCCTCTCTGGATTTTCACCACTGCTAAAGGTTTTCTTCCAACTGTTATTCCACGTTCTAGTTTTTCATGGTTTTCGTGATGTAGTATGGTTGGTTGGATTTTATGGCATATCAACCTTTGTGGGTTATTTAATGCCAAATGCATTTTTATACTAGTAATCAGTTCTATTTTAAACAATTTAGTTTAGCATGAGTACACAGTTTAAATATCGAAACAGTCCTATTTCAAGTAATTCAGTTTAGTGTGACGCGAAGAATTTACTTTTATCGCAGAACGGGACTTTATTTTCGCACGTGTGAAGACGGGGCAGGTTGGCACTTGATCCCTTGTAGAATAAGTCCTCGTTCAGAGTTTTTTTCTCGGGCACATAAGAACTGTCATATTATGTGGGGGACCAATTTATGGCTAGACTGACCGCCGCTGGCAAGGGGTTCCAATTTTCACACTATACACACATCCACCAAGGCCACTAGTCTTCCTCCCCAAGAACAATGGAAGATATGGACCCTCTAGGTTTAGACGTAATAATATTATATTGTAGCAGTCGGCAACTCCGGTTCCCCGTATAAGAATTTAAAGGAATTTATAGGACAATTTTAAGCGAGCATATCATAAGGCGAATAGAAGCTGGAAAAGAAACATGACATAACAAATTCGTAGCAGACACTATAAATAACAACTTCGACCACGTGGGCACATTAAAATATATCAATCCTTTTTACTACACACAGATATACATCTTCAACGTATCAAATATATTATAAATGAATAGTGCGTGAACACAAATGTCTTTCTTCTTTTCTTTTCTTTCGTTTTCAGTCTTTCTTCAAATTGAGAGAGAGAGAGAGGGTATATAAAATTGGGTATAAGGAGAAACAGTCCCAAAGTTACTTATCTTATTTAGATGGATTCCTGTGGAGAATCTTTCTTCTTTTACGGGCTCTTCTTTTACCCGGAGTTCTTGGCTTTAGTTCCGTCCGCCACGAACCCTGTCCAACAACTAACTTTCTCTTTTCCTTTTTTTTCGCTGACGGGAAGAAGGTGCCACTTCCGTTTTAGGGTCCCAGCCAATCGTTTGGCTTCTACCTTCTTCCTTCCCGTGTCAGGCGACCTGAGTGAGGTCACCAAGTACTAACATCTGTTGGTCTCCACTGTGACCCACATTCTTTCTTAACGGTCATTCTTTGACGGCTTGCTACTGTTAATTCGAACACGAGGATAGTAGTAATCTTTTTTCTATAGTCTCAGTGGGACACCACGTGACATTAGCATAAGTACGCTGTTTACTTCTATTTGACCCATAGATACGACCCTATCAGGTACCACCATTATGAGCCAGAGTGGACATGGGAGCGATTGAAATAAAGGGGTGCTCCGCATTCTCAAAGCTCCAACATCATATTGTTTAGTGTCATATCCAGAACACTCGTTGGGGGAGAGGGGTCTTACTCCTCTGCAGAGGTGCAATTCTACTGCCCCAGTCGATTGAGCAATACACAGAGTTAAATGTAAAGAGAGTTTTATTTCAGATATTTCAGTTTAGCATAAGTACGCAGTTTAGATGTCAAAACAGTTCTATTTCATGCAATTCAGTTTAGCATAAATATGTAGTTTAGATGTCAAAAACAGTAAACTCTCGAAACCACGGTTTAGTTCTATTTAACCCATAGATAGGACCCTATTAGGTGAACCTGGGAGCGATGGCAATGAAGGGGTGCTCTGCATTTCCCAAAGCTCCAGCATTACTGAAACGTTACCATCAGATTGTTTAGTGTCATATCTAGGACACTCATTGCGGGGGGGGGGTCTTACTCCACTGCCGAGATGCAATCGGTGCATTCTACAGCCCCAGCCGAATGGCCAAGTGCTGAAGTTTATGATTTGTCGGATATTTTGTACATTTTCAGATATTCTATTATCCAATAGTTCCTTTTGTGGTGGTGGGGTCTTTTTGGATCAGGGTGGTTTTTCTCTAATCATTCATTCGGGTATACTTATATCTTCTCGGCATTTACTCTGTTATTAAGCCAGTTTGACAAGGATGGACGTGAATTTTTTAAAACCAGATCCCATGTATGCCATCATCACTGGGCGTTTTCCAATTCAGTACTTTCTTGAGCGTTGCTATGAGCCAGCCCTGGTGTATGTCCGCCTCTGGGTTTTCGAAACCTTGTAATTCTTTTTTCGTGTTATTTATTCATTTGGCCTTTTTTCATCTTTCTGTTTCCATATTTTACGCCAAAATTGATTGTTTCCTTTACTTCCAATTGTTGGTTTGCCCCAGGGCATCTTCCTCCGGTTTGTTGGTAGAATTTCCTTTCGTTATTCTAGAAGGTTGTGGTTTGTTTGTATTGCTTGACGCTGTCCCAGTATCTTTTGAGTCTCCCTTATTTCGCCAATATCTTTTGATTTATCTCTTCCAGTTGTACTTTCAGACTTGTTTGCTTTTCTTTTTTGGTATTTTCATCCCGATATATCATTGCATGTTCTTCCATCCATAGCACTTTCGCTTGTTTTCTCTATCTTTCCTTCTAGTCTTATTTCCCATTCAGGATTTGTATTTTTGTTCTGGTTCCCTTGGGCAATGCCGATTTTATTATAGACGAGTTTCGCTTCCGCATGAATTTGCTCGTTTAGTTCAGTGATGTTTAATCTTGGAATATTTGGTAATAATTTGTTTACCTTTTCGGTTTCTACCTTTTCCTTTTTCTTGTCTAGGTTCTTGAGAGATGGTAATCTAGTTTTCTTTTCAGTCATGATTTTCTTTGATAACTCCAATTTTATTCTGTCTTCCTGCCTTAACGTTGGTTTTGGGGTGTTAGGGTTTGTGGTGTTTTAGATTTTGAGTATTTTGTGTTTCATTTCGGGTAAAGGGGCTCTTGCTTTTCAGTATTGTGCGTTTCGATTCGGGTAGAGAGCTCTTGTCCGTTTTCTTCACAACTTACATGTCCACATATTTCTAGTTTCTTAAAGTCAAAAATAGAATTTTCTTTAAAATCATTCAAGCTTAGTCAGTAAGTCTTTGGCTTGTTGTATTAAATTTAGTGAGTTCCGTCCAAATTTCGACAATTTATTTTCTATACCCTCTATATCTACAATCACTGTTAAAATAACTGTGAAGTACATTTTTGTTGTCTTCTCTAGTCCATTTTTCCGTTGGTATCTCTGAATTGAGTAGTTGCTTCTATCATTGTTTATGTACCGGAAATTAGAGCCAGCAGCATTCGCAGAATGCGATCAGGTCTTTCATGATAGCTACCAGGGGAGCACCTGCCGACCATGACACTCAGATCTGTCATCTAAGTCCCATGTTGATTTTAATTTGGATTAGACATTTTTCATGGGTAGTATAATGGGGCTATACCAGATACAGGGGTTAATTATTATGTGTTCATATCATAGATGTGTATAAGTATTCTTTGGAGGAAGAAGACTCTTCAGCAGGCAATAAAAAATAAAAATAAATTCAATAAAAAGAGTATATACTTACACCTTTAAGATAATTGAGTTTTAACTTAATATAACCCTTTATTCTAAAACTTTTTGCTTGATATTACTTATTTGTGCTGCTACTTTGTTTCCGATGCATTTTTACAGATAGAACTTCTTACCACTTTTTATTTCTTTTTTGAACTAACTTGTGATCGTAGGGCTTAAATTTATTGGACTTACAGTTTTCAAGTCTTCGACAATCTTTAAGCGTATGCGTAGAGTAATTAATTTTACTTATATTTTTGATCAAACTAATTTCTTTTCCATACATTTACTGTTCGAGTTGTGGCTAGTTCATTTTTGTTCTTTTGGCATGGAATCCTTCGTTAATTTTTTCCCTTCTTTTCCCCATTTTTTCAAGTTTTATCCATACAGTTATTATTATTATTATTATTATTAAATAGGAATTTACTTGAAACCGTATAACTATGTACAGATTATTTGTATCTAGAATTGTTACATGAAACCATTGCCAACATATACATATAAATAAAAACAAGACAAAAATTGATTTCAGCATTGATAACCCAATAAGGTTGCCCAACCAACCAACCAACCAACCAACCAACCAACCAACCAACCAATCGTGTTTTCCTTTTCTTTTGTAGGCAGCTATTTCCCAGTGACAAGTCCACTTCTGCCATATCTGGGTCAATTCAGTTACCTTTCTCCTTATTCACATCTAAATTGTAAGTTTTTATTTTTCTGCTTTATTATATTCTTTATTCGTTGTCATTGTTATTCATCAACTAAGAACGAAGAAGAAAACATCTCTCACACTTAAGTTATCGGTGGATGTATTATGTTGATCTTAATTATATAAATACAAGTCTATAACTGAGATCAAAGGTTTATATACACCGATGTGCAGTGAGTAGCGATCTAGTGAGTTCGAACTTTTAACAGTTGTAATTCAATTAAATACTATTCATTCGGTTGAACAGTTAAATCATTCCAAGTATTGTTATGTAATTCCAATAATTTAATTTTTGCACTTGCTTAAAAGGTTTCAAGTATTGCTGTTCAACACTAATAATTCTATTCAAAATTACACATTTGTTTGCTCACAGTTAAAGGATTTCAAGTATTGCTATATAGCACTAACAATTCCGTTTAACATCAGTCACTTGTTTGCACGCAATTAAATAGTCAAATACTTCTATTTGACCCATAAATGGGACTCTATGGGGTAGTATCAATCCTGGTCAGAGTTGATCTGAGAGTAATGGCGATGAAGGAGTACTCTACATCCCCCAAGGCTCCAGGGCCGAAGTCCCACCAACAGATTTAGTGTCATAAACTGAACATTCATCGGTTTTTTTTATCCCGCTGCAGAGATGCAGTCGATGTATTATGTAGCCCCAGTTGACTGGGCTTGATTAATATTGAATAGAATTGTTATTGTTAGATAAGAATACTTGAAACCATTTAACTGTATGCAAAAAAATTAGCTCTTACAAAAAAAAAAAGAAAAAATAAAGTTTAAAAATAAAGTTACCGTCAAACTATTCCCTTACAAGTCTTAAAAATAGAATTTAGTATTAAATAACCCATAAGAGTTGATATGCCATAAAACACCAACCTATAGAACATTAATGATATGATCATCGAGTCGGAGCTGCTTAAACTTTAATCTTTTTAAAAACTGACCCCAGAGCCTATGCTTTGCGTTTTTTTTTTGTTTTGTTTTAAAGATGATTGATTGTTAATTATTCAAAGGCATATAATGTAAAATAATTGGTTTTAACTGGTTTTAAAACGCTTTAGGAGGGAGATAAGAAAAAAAAAACCTTACTATAGCTTGTAACAAACACAATAGAAAAAAAACTTACAAAGAGGAAATTTTCGGATATACTCTAAAATCTTAAATGACCATAAAATAAAAAGAATCAATGCTATTGCATTATAATTTTCAGGATTTACTTCTTACATGGATACAAACAAATAGTGAAATTATGAAAACAATTTGAGGGACTTCTGGATGAACCACATACATATATGGAGATGCGGTATAACTGGATGCATAAAAAAATTGATTCTGTTCTTCCATACAATACTATAATACTATACCATCGCAAAACTTTAGCAAAGTTTTCATATTGCTCGGCATACTTACATCAGAAAATGGATCACGTGACATCGTCGTTATACGTTTCAAAAAGGTGTTTATGCTCTATGGTGAGACAATATTGTGACAAAATAGATCTATTATAATCTTCAAGTAAATAAAACATAGTAAAAGGTGTTTAAATCAAACTAATGAACTTTCGTCATACCTCTCACTAATAATGTCTTGTAGTGACCACTTTTCAATCAATCAATCAATCAATCCATTTGTTTCTATAAATTAGTGACGACAGTATTGGACTGTTTTATTGACCTCATTGCTAAATTTGTTCCCAGGGTTAACTACTGAATCCTTTTTTATAAATGAATATGCCTATAGGGCAACGGAGGTTTGAATTCAAATGTATCTTTCTTATAAATGGATTGTCATACTCCGAAAAAAGTAACAGTAATAGTCAGATTCATTGCCATATATCAAATATTATTAAACCACACAAAAATACTCAATTCTGCAAAACACAATGAATCATTAAATCAAAGCAGAAACAAAAACCTTGCATACCAAAAATAGTCCTCTTGATTACATAATCCGAAAGGAACAAGACCATGAGCATCTCCAGAACATAATTTCATCACAAATCTGATTTTACCGAATATATATATATATATATATATATATATATATATATATATAGAGAGAGAGAGAGAGAGAGAGAGAGAGAATACTTAGTCCAGTTAAACCGGAGTTAGGAGTAATTCCATCAGGACAAGAAATTATTCGTGAATGAATATTTAAATCTTCCTGGTAAAGAGCTCAATGTACCAATTATACAGAGCAATAATTTCTTTAAGAAAAAATAACGAAACCAATCACAAAGGTTTATAAATTTATTTCCATCCTGTTACGCATTTTTGAAATTTTCAAAAACACGAAAAAAAATTAACAGGACTTCATCAGATCAATTAGATAAAAAAAACTAGAGTAGACACATAAGAGTGGGAGGGGATAGAAGAGTGGGAGGGGATAGAAGAGGGGTGAAGAGTTATCTCTTCATTAAGCCCACTTCCGTTTTAAATTTAAATTTTCGGTTGGCAATGTAGTAAATTTATTTTAAAACAATTTTTTTAAAAATAATTTTACATATAGACTTAAATTACAGATATTTCTAATTAGATTTAGATTTTAATTAATAATCTCACGTAAAGATGCAGTAATAGATATATTAAAACAAAAACAAATATTTAATTTACTTAAATATTTTAAAATTTCAAAAATTTCAAAATATCAGTTACATTTTTTATGCGTAGTACATATATATTATATGCTTTTTCATAATTTTCTATCTAATAATTTATTATATTTATTCTCAAAATTAACTCTAATTCTCAAATAAATTTATGCTTTATAAAAAAAGTTTTTTACTTGTTTAATTATTTATAGTTTAAATTTGGCCCTATGTCTACACCTGGCTATTAGTTCATTTCTCTTATTTAGTAAAATATTTGGCTCAGGAAAAAGCAAAATGTGGATCTTTTCTTCAAGACATAGATAGCACCTACTATCGAAAGATTTTGGGGTACTAGATCTTTTCAATATGGACCATTGAATGTCAGGGGTTAACCCTTTATTTTTAATCCCCAATAATGTTTTGATAGAGCAGTTTGATTTTTTTGATGCTCATGGGAAAAGGAATATTTATGATTTCCGTACCTAATCTTGAAATTAGTAGAAGAAACGCCAATATAATATTTCTTATCATTTATGTTCTCTTTTGGATAAATAACAGCTTGATATACTACGTTATCTAAACTACACAAACCATTCATTGGACAATCACTTTGAGATTTACAATTACATTCTATTTTTTTACTATTAATATTATTATTATTTACTCGGTTATGAAATTTATTAATTAATTCATTATTATGGCTATTTATTATTTGAGAAATATTATTAGTGCAAGAATAACTTATTTTCAAGGTTTTCCTATTAAATATTTTATGCAATAGATTATCTTGTTTAAAATGTTTATCTATCAGTCTCAAAAAATATTTACCTATATCTATATTGGCTAGTTTACAAAAAGGGGGGTTAAACCATATAATTTTCCTTTTTCTATTTTTATTTTTTTGAACGTAATTATTATTTTCTTTAGTAAATTCAGTTATTATATTTTGTTTTAAATACCTAAAATCCTCCTTAAAACCACTATTTTTAAGGGCTTCTATATATCTTTTACTACTCTCTTTGAAAATCTTTTCATTTGCAGATAGCTTACCTATTCTTAAATTTACTGCTTTTGGGATTTGCTTGATTATATTTTTAGGGTGATTTGAATTAATCCTTTGTGATTGGTTTCGTTGTTTTTTTCTTAAAGAAATATATATATATATATATATATATATATATATATATATATATATATATATATATATATATTTTATTTCTGTCGGGTAGATGGATAAAAATGGATTACATTTTCAAAATCATTTTTCAAAATCACTGTCATGAGGCAATTTTATGATTGGCTTGTGTTTTTCTAAAGACTTGCCAAAGATTTTTTAAAAAAACATACTTATAGTATTGGAGGGGGTCTTTAATCCGAAAAAATGAGGCTAGTTTTGTTTAATTGGTTTACGTTTTTGAGATAATGGGCACCACTCAAAATAATGATTTTAGTCAAGTATATTTTCAGATTCTATCCTCAGAATACACCGACGGCATCTCTGCAGAGGGGTAAACCCCCAACGAGTGTCCTGAATATGACACTAAACAATCTGATGGTAAGGCTCCTGTAATGCTGGAGCTTCGGGGGAATGCAGAGAATCCTTTCATTACCATCACTCCCAGGTTCACTCTGACCCAGAGTTGTAGCATCTGATAGGGTCCTATCTATAGGTCAAATAGAACTGTTTGATATCTAAATAGAGTACAAACAAATGACTTATGCTAAACTGAATTGTTTGAAATGGAACTTTGATCATTTAACTGTGTGTAAACAAATGACTGATGTTTAATTAAATTGTGATACATAATTCTTGGACCCATTTAACTGTGTGCAAAAGAATGAGCCTATGCTTGTTTAAAGGTGTTATCCACTGAAAGTATTTACAAATCCTATATATCTAATATATATATATGTTTAAATAGGATTTAGCATTAAATAACCTACAATGGTTGATATGCCATCAAACCTAACCAAACCAATCCACTCAAAATATTAGATGCTCCAGTTCTGGAGATCTGGAGAGTGTGGAGCGCTCCTTCATTGTCATTACTCCCAGGTCAACCTTGACTCGGAGTGGTAGTACCTGTTAGTAACCCGTCTATGGGTCAAATAGATCTTTTTAAAAATTATTCGTAGTCTATATGAATACTTGATGCCATATAAATTATTTGTACTAAGAATAGTTACTTGAAGCTATAATTTTTTGCTTTGTTTCTTTGTTTAATGGCACATCAACCTTCGTGGGTTATTCAATCCCAAAATCATCCCCGGAGAACGTTAGTTGTACTATCTAACCCCTTAGCTGGATGGATAGGGGGTTTCATGCCTTTTTCAAGTGTATTAGTCTGAAAGTGAACTTAATTGCTATAATTATTGACTAAGGACTTTTTTAGTTACTTGAAACCGTATAATTGTGTGAAAACAAATTACTGTTATCAAATGGAAATAATCACTTGGACGAATATTATAAGTAATATTAGGTAAGAATACTTGAAACCATACAATTACGTGCAAATTGTTTGTATTAGATCGGAATATATATATAAATGTAAATTATTTGCATTTAGAAGAGTTACTTGAAGCTATAATTGTTTACTAAGGATCATTATTATTAGTTACTTGAGACAGTGTACAAACAAATGATTATAATTATTAAATAAAAATAATTACTTGAAACTATTGGCTCCCATCTAGTAAGATAGATTTGTTTACAAATTATTAGTTTTCTATAGGAATACTTGATATCATATAACCGTGTGAAAAAGTTTTTAAAATTACACAAAAAATGTAAATATAAACATACAATGTACGCAATTCCCTAACCTCCTGACATAAATAACCCCCGATGGGTTGACATATTGTTAAAATCAATCAATCAATCAAAATTTTCAAACTACAAGCTATAATCTTTATTCTGGTTAAAGTAACCAGAATATATAACCTACATTAATTCAGAAAGCAGCTTTGACTTGCTACTATCCATACCTACACGGGCGTAGTACAACATATACCAGGTGACAAAAACAGACATAAAAAAATTCCAGTATTAAATTTAAAATCAGAAGACCAAACACCTAAAGAAAAATTTTGCAACAAACGTGTATATATAACTATGACAGTGACTATGAAGGCAAATGAACTGAATTTTCAAATACGAGGCATCTATAATCTTAAAAAATAGAGCAAATCTGGCTAAGCTAATACCATATATAGAATAATCATCCAAGTCTTATTCCAAAGATATCCTAATATCATTTGTCATAAGATTAGTGTTGCTCAGTATTATTGTTATACATTAATCTATTCAGACTCATGTTCTTATGGTGTTATTAGGAAAGAGCAGACATTAAGGCTAGAAATTCCAGTAGATGATTTTCCTATGGCCTGATGAATAAAAGTGTTGATTAAGGTTATTTATATAAGGTGCTAACCAAGAGTTTAAAGAACTTAAAGAGCTTTAAATGATTTCCTTAAAGGATAAAAAAAATTGATAGGAAATAAAGGTCTTTATTTTCTGAAATATCAAGCAATTTGTGAGCAACATTGGAATCAATGCTCCAGAGTTATCGTAAAAACTTTCTAACAAGTGTAATTTATTTCTTATATTTTCTCTGATGTTGAATCCTTTCTTTCTCTAATATTTTCTTTTTTAGTTTTCATTCTACCGTTTATTTTACTTCTGCACAGTAAGACCTTACTATTCGTTTCAAAGATACTTCAATCTGATTGAGCCAGATAGTAACAACATTGAAACACCGGAGATTCCCTCACCGCTTAAAAGCGATAAAAAAAGCACAAATTGGGTTTTGGCGATACTGAAATGGCCCGGATGGGAGACAGTTATCAAAGACAACGATACGAAGAAAAAATGGAGGAAGCTGATTAGTTCTATGAGCAACTATACTGATATTAACAACCCCGAATGGTCGAAGCAACTTCGCAACTGGATCGGAAAACAACAGGATATCATCGAACTATTTTCGAATGTAAGACACAAACCTAATTTCTCTCTCTCTCTCTCTCTTTCTCTCTCTACATATATATATATATATATAAGTATGTATGTATGAGTAAAAGCCTTTTTAATCCGTAAATTCTTTACAGTGCTCATTCAACGAAAATATAGAGGAATAGCACAACGTATTTCATATATAGAAGATATAAAAAAGGATAAAACCCCACGACTCAGAGTTTCACGTTATCGATCTTTTATCGAGCTAGTATTCAGCACGTCTGAAGTGTCAAAAATACAATCTTTAGATGAAACATGCAAGTTATTTCATCGGAAGCTAGTATTTTTTAAAAGATACATGAAACTTATAATCATAACACTGACATGAGGAGGTGAGAAAACCCACACACTAGTGTGTATGCATATGTTGTATACTCATATAATAACTATGCAAATATACCCATATATATGCATAAACACAACGACGAAATAAAGACGAGCGACACAGTTCTTAGAAAAATGTACCTCTCACTTTATTTGAAAGGTTCGAAAGGGTTACTCAAGGTTTTACTGTGAGAGCTGAGTTGGAGACTGAACAGAACTGCAATATAACCCCTACTCTTATAGCCATCAGCGTTGTGTCTTTCTCGTTCTCCAGGGTATCTCAACCGGAGGCCCGGGGACCCACTCTGCTGGGTGCGGGCTTTCTCTACCGCATCTTGTCACCAACGGGTCTCCAAAACTAAATCGGGGGTCCCGAGGGCCCCTTCTGCTGGGTGGTGGCTTTCTCTACCACATCTTGTCTCTAACTGGTCTGATTTCCAACTCACTGACTTCCTGTCTCCACCGAGTTATATAATAGTTCAATCGCCCACTCAATCTTTGGAATGGCATGTTTGATCGTCATCAAAAGGAAATAACTGTCATGTAGTTCGCAGGTCACTCTCTTCCGGTGCATCAGTCTATGAGTGTACCATGGGATTTTACCTTGTCCCATATATATATATATATATATATATATATAGGGTGTTTCACAATTTTCGAAAAAGATGTTTGGACACAAATCAAGCTCGACAAATGATAGTAATGAATATTATATTTATTGAAAGGTGAAAGGATAACATTTCAAGATTTGCAATCATTTAATCTTAAACATGAACCAAAAATGGCTAGAGGAGCCCTAAAGTACATGCTCTAGGTGTCCGCCATTCAGTTAAAAGCTCTGTTGAATGTGGAGTACAAAGTTATTGATAACGCATGCATATTCCTCCCGGGTGTTTGGATTGTTACCGGAGGCTCATATGATGAGCAACCCGTTGCTCTACGATTTTCACATGTGCTATGATTTTAAGTTCTCGAAGTACTTGAAAATTTTACTCCTCAATGGTAATGTGTTGAAATTTAATTTCCATCTCTATCTTTCTTGAGCAATCTTTTGTAATACGTCTTCACACAAAAGAACTTTTCCTCTATCGTTCAAGGCATAATTTCTCTTGAATTTCATTTCTCTATATTTGTTAACAAATGTCAAATATTACCACCAATAATTCGAAAAAAGAAAGAGAATTAAGTCACTAGAGAAGAACTGAGAGGCCGCTATGTTCTTTCAACAATTGTGAAACTCTCTCTCTCTATATATATATATATATATATATATATATATAACATTGTCCAAATGTATAAGGAAAAACATTTGAAAGTGCTCGATGCTCTTATTAAGCGGAGCCAATTTAAAATAAGAAAATATCATAATGGGTACAATCACAAATACTGACAATAACCCAGATTTTACGTACGGTTTGCTGTACTATCGTCAGGCAGAAACCTGTACTGTGTGGAGCTTTTCGCGCTCTGTCTATTGTATATATATTCAAGATCGATTAATATAGTTAATTTTTTGTTCGAAAGTGAGGGGTAAACCCCCACTTTCGAACAAAAAAATATCCATATTAATCGGTCTTTTTTGCAAACCCTCCGTTCGTCTGACGAGTGTAGATATCATGGAACCCCCATTAACTCACCAAGGAAGCTAGAAAAAAACCATAAACCTCTTATATATAATTTAAGCTTAGAAATATGATTAAAATATGAAAACCAAGTTGTTCAAATAAACATTTCGTATTATATGCTTCATCAGATTTTTCAACATTGTATTTTTAAATTAAAGTTGTTTAAAAAATAATAACGGAATTTATTGATGTAACACTTTATGAAAACAGACACTGAACGCTAATTATTTGGGAGCTTTTAAAATCTTTAAATATTAAAATTATTTGAAAATTTCTATTGTGATTACTGTTATTACTTCATGATATAGCTAATGATTATTATTGAAGAATATGATAATTTGTGATTAATCACACAATAAAGTATAACTGAAGATCATAATTGAAGAAGTAAAATATTGTAGCAGTTCAATCTGCTTGAATAAAATAGTTTACAGTTTTATTTGCTTATCTATAAATATTTTATTTTGTCTTAATATTAATTTGGTAAAAAATATATTAAAGAATCTGATTTGTTGTTTTGTATCGTGAAATTAGAGCTAACTCTAAATATTGGTGCTTTTATTTTTGTACTCTTTTGATTATGTAGGCTTTTCTAGATAGAAATACTGAAAGAAAAAATTTAAAAAAGTATCTCTGGAGAACCAGAAACCTACTCGAGATAAAACTAAATAGCAGGAACCTTATCAAAGGAAAAATACTTCGGCTGTCCCCCTCGTAAGATACTCGGGACCCTTCTTGAAGTGGACTAGAGAAAACCTTAAATAAATGGACCAGAGAACAAGAAAACTAATGACCATGCATAAGGCCTTACATCCCAGAGATGACGTTGGCAGACTATATGTGTCAAGAAAAGAGGAAGAAAGAGGACTTGTTAGCATTTGAGACAGCGTTGACGCACTGAGATAAGGACTAGAAGACTACATAGGAAGACTGATCACACCGGAAACAATTCTGACGACACGAGGACCAACTGACCAGAAATAGACAGAAAACAAAAATAAGAAAAACAACTCTAGTTTTTAGCGACTAACAAGTGATATCTCACACGAGAAAACGTTGACGGGGCTAAGAAAGGAAAACCTTAAGAGAGAAACTTAATCTCTTCTAATAGCAGCACAAAACAAAGACATAAGGACCAACCATATCAAAGCAAGAATAGATAAGACGCAACAAAATAGCAAATGTAGGTTATATGGTGATAGAGACGAAATGATTAATCACATAATAAAGGAATGCAGTAAATTAGCACAGAATGAGTTCAAGACTAGACACGATGGGGTGGACAATGTGATCCACTAGGAACTGTACAAGAACTTTAAATATGACCATACGAACAGATGGTATATGCACAGCCCAGTATCTGTCTCGGTTAATGAGACGTACAAATTCTTCTGGGATTTAGAGATACAAACGGATCACCTAATCTCGGCCAGAGGACCAGTCCTAATAATAGTCAACAAAAAAAAAAAGAAAAAAAAAGAGAACCTGCAGTGGACTTTGCCATTCCGACTGACCACTGGGTAAAACTGAAAGAAAGCGAAAAGAGAGATAAATACCTAGATCTTGCTAGAGAACTGAAAAAACTATGGAACATGAAGGTAACAGTACAACCAATTGATATTGGTGCGCTCAGTACAGTCACCAAAAGATTGGTAAAAGGACTGGAGAATTTAAAAATAAGAAGACGAGTGGAGACCATCCAAACCACAACAGTGTTTAGATCGGCCAGAATACTGAGAAGAGTCCTGGAGACTTGAGAAGTTTTGCTGTCACTCAAATCAGCTGAGAATATATCCGCTAACGCTGATGCGAAAAACTATAATAATAATAGGTTTACAGTCGTCTCGTATTAATCAAGTCGTGGAATTTCAGTGATGGACGCACCAATGTTGGCTGACCTGTAAAAACTTATATGCGTCAGTTTTGGATGCAGTCCAGAAGACTTAACAGGAGTGATGGATAATGGGGACGGATGGAGAGAGAGAGAGAGAGAGAGAGAGAGAGAAAGAGAGAGAGAGAGAAAGAATCAAAGAACTCGGTACTACTTGCGCAACTTGATGATGATGATGGTGTATCATCATCATCATCATGTACCATTGGCACGGATTTCCCTGACCCTCTCTCGCCATTCATCTCTATCGTCCATCGCTAGCGGTAGGTCTTCCAGGCTACCTCCTGTATCTGTACATAAGTACTAGCTGTAGATAAGTACTAGCTGGTCACCCAACACTTGCTCGTCCGTGTGAAGGGGTTCCTTAGGAGTACATTGCTTATGAGTTCATCCTTACTTCTCCAGCAGTATGCCGTATGTCTTGTTCGTCTACAGAAGAGAAGTTATTTATGAAATTTAACAAAAACATAATGAATGCATGTATGCAGGTAAAAAACAACAAAAAAACAACAACAACAAAAACTAAACCATATGCTTTATATCTAAAGATAATATCTCTTCTATTTTCTGTTTTCTGTTTTGTTGTATCTTTCAGATATCTTCTTATATGAAAAAGTCTCCTGAGTGGGAAGAAAGCATCAAAGTCTGGCTCGATTTTACCAAAGTCTCTACTGATTACATCAAGTCCTTTAAGCAATGGCTGAAGGCTATCGTCAGTAGTAAAAAACCGAAGAACTCTGGTGGCATGTTCCCTGGTTAGTCTTAATGTTTTGTTCTCTTTATTTACAGATTGTCAACAAAAGAAACAAACATTTCCATTAGATTATTGAACAAAAAATATTTAAAATATGAACATTCACATTTTATAGTTTTGTAGTAAAATACTTATTAAAGTTTATTATTTAGAAATAACACTTGATTACGAATGAAAATGATTGTGACGAGAGGGTTGATTGGTTTGGTTTCTTTGTTAAATGGCATATCAACCTTAAAGGTTATTTAATGCCAAAGCCATTCTCCTAGAATAACAGTAGTGGTACTATTTAATCCATAGCTGGGAGGATGAGGAGGTTCATACCTTTCCCGAGGGTGTTTGCCCGAAAGTGAACGTCATAGCGCGACTGGAGTACGAACCCGCTTACTACGATTTCGCAGTCCATCGCTTTAACCATTACACCACGACGACCCCCCAAGAGGATTGAAATAGTATAATCCAATATAATTTTTCCCGGTGTAACGGTAGCACTATGAAGCAAAAAATGAGGTAAAAGGCTCGACTGGTAAAGAAATTGTCTATTCGCAATGGGTCTTCGTTCCTTCTTTAAACCCTTCTTTGACCCTTCTTTGACCGTGAAACTAAAAACAAAATAGAAAACAACTTCTGTAATCCCTTTCACACAGATCAATAATTCGGGCAAATACAGATACAGTGTGTGATTCTTACCTCTGTTCGCCTCAAAGAATGCCCCCTTCGCAAAGTCTAAAATCGCAGCAGTCAGGCAACACGTGTGTTCTGCTTGGAGAAATGGTAATAAAAAGGTCAACCCTTCTAACCGTGTCATGTGTGTAACTGGTCGGTGTATAATGGTAATGTGTACCCAACTCTAAGACGCCCGTACCAAACAAGGGGGATAGCTCCCTCATTTACACTAGGTAATGGCCAGATATCGGCTATTTTAAAAGACTATTAGTGTAAGAGGACGTGAATATTATTAATTCTGAATTTTTGGACAAATACGTTTTTTAAATTGTTTTTTATCATTGAAATTGCTGGTTTTATCGAAAATTTAATGGTAAAATTTGCGCGGACAAATTTATCGTCGAAATAGTGGTGCAATCTTTAAAATAGTTTTCTAGTTCAGATATATGATAATTTATGACAAAATAGCCCTATAGTACTTAACCACACACAAAAGACAAACTTATAATGTCCAAGTCAACATTAAATGAAAAAAAAAGCAACAAACTAATCCCCCAAAATTGGAAACTTAATTACCATATATCAGATTGTAATGAATGTAATGTCCGATTTTAGAGTATATATTATAAATGAAAACCTTCTGCCAATAGAAATATCTAATTATTAACATAACCTCGATTGCTTCATAGAACCTAATTTTATCTGTCAACAAGCTTCTAGATGCCATACTTGTAAAATTCTTTTAAGTTGTGATACAAAATATGAGACCAACTTGTATTTAATCTCTTCTCTTGACGTCAACCTAAGACCGTCCGAATGATTCTGTAATTCCTTAAACGAGAGATAATTAGAAGGAGTAAGGTCAGGAGAATACGGAGGCACCCTGTACTAATTTCTGAGTCAAATCGGAATCAAAGGGCGTAATAGAGCCAAATATATAAAACGCCTGACGGAAAATAGTTCCATGTGGATATGGAACAAAAGTTACACAAAAAGTCAACATCTAAGCTAAGCTTAGTAAATAACTAATAGGGCCCCAGTGATATATACATTCATATTCAGTGAGGGGGAACCGGTGTGCAAATAAAACCGTTGAGAGGAAGGTCTTGAAACTGTGCACATTCTCACCTAATGACCCTCATACGATTTTTCGAAAAGAAAAAAATTAAGGCTAAAACTTTCATTCCACGAAGAAAATCGCATTATGGAGAGTTAGTCTGTAGGATGTCAATGGAAAGAGAAGCTTCTGTCTGTCTGCTCACTTTTTGGTGAATATCAATTACTTATTTAGTAATTTCCTTCTTATTGATATGCATTGTTTTGTGGTGGGAAGCTTATTACGGTTTAGAAAAGATAAAGTTTAAAACTGTTCCATAATACCGATTGATCTGTATTTTATTTGTCATTTCAGGTACATTGCCGCCCTTCAGGGGTTTTCCACCGCCACCATGGTGGCCTGGAATAGCCCCTTGGATGTCACGCAATAATTTACCTCCAGGTTTGGATGGTGATCCAGAGGATTCAGACAGAGTAAATCCTGACCCGTTTGGATTTGGGGAACAGCCCTCCAAACCTTTTTATCCCCCACTATGTACACCTTACAACTGTCCTGATCCTCGTTTTCGACCTGACCGTCCTATTGGACCTGATCCTCCCATTGGACCTGACCCTCCTTTTGGTCCTGACCCTCCTTTTGGTCCTGACCCTCCCATTGGACCTAACCCTCCTATTAGACCTGACCCTCCCATTGGTCCTAACCCTCCCATTGGACCTGACCGTCCCATTGGCCCTGACCGTCCTATTGGCCCTGACCCTCCCATTGGACCTGACCCTCCTTTTGGCCCTGACCCTCCCTTTGGCCCTGTTCCTCCTTTTGGCCCTAACCCTCCTTTTAATCCTGATCCTTCTGGTGGTATTTCTAATCCTACTGATAATCCTAACCCTTCTAATGGTCCTAATTTCCCCTTTGATCGTGATCCTCCAACTAACCCTAATTTCCCCATCACCCCCATTCCTCGTATCCCACGTGATCTCCCCCTTCCTTCCTTTCCTTTTAATCCCTCTACATCAAAAGTTCCTCAATTTCCTGTTGATTACCCCCTTTCCCAGTTCCCACAAGGTCCACCAGGGCAAACCCCGTTCCTTGGCCAACCAGGATATGATGGGAACCCTTTTAATGGTGAAGGAATAGACTATCAACTGCCAGACTTCAGAAATATACGCGAAATAGATAGACTACCAGGTGAGTGAAACTGTTGATCCTTCACTGGTTATGAATAATATTAACATTATGCATTATTCTGTTACCTACTCACCTCATTTCGGTTTGGTTTGTGTTATTCTTTTTTATGTCTTCATTGATTTTTCAGCCTTCTCTTACTAGTTGGTTTTACTCCTGCTTCGCAAGGCAAAAATCACCTGCACAAAGTTTACTCTCAGTAATAAATAAAATATTGTTAATCAGAGGTATGTGTAGAAATTATTGTGACTGATTGTATAACAAAGAATATTATCAAGACAAGTATAAATCAATTTTATCGTCATCAAAATAATTACCCTGGGAAGCTATAGCCATGCAATGATGAAGACGGCACTCTTGGAAATAGTGCTGGAAGTCTTCAAGTGACATTGCCTTCACTTGGCTCATGAATTTTTGTATATTTTTAACAATTTCCAAATATTGACTACGGAACTTGGTTTTGATTGTAGAGAACAAGAAATAATCAGAAAGACTCAGATCAGGGGAGTAAGGGAGCTGTGGTACCACAGGAATATTTTTGGAGGATAGGGTAGCAAAACTCGTCCACAGAGAGTGCAGTTCTTCGGAATCAAGTTTGCGTAGATTTTCCATTTACCTGACGGTTATTTGAGAAAATGACACGAGCCATTCAAATTTAATTCATCACTAGTCATTCTCACATTCAAACGATGCTGGTTTCTTTGTTTAATGACATGTTAATCTTCGCGTGTAATCTAATGCCAAAACCATTCTTGTAGAAAAATGTCTGAAAGTGAGCGCAGTAGCGCGACTTGAGTTCGAACTCACTTACTACAATGTCACAGTCCAGCACGTTAGCCACTATGTCACTGAGACATCTCTCAGATCTAATGAGAGTCCACGTTTATCTCATTTCATGAAATAAATGATTGACCAGAACGGGCTTCCTCCACCAGAGTCTCTCAATTATGTACAAATGTCTTGTTTAACCTTAGAAAACCTCTGCCTGGAATTGAGCTTGATTTTCATTATCTTTTTCAACTTCCGTTGTAATGTCCTCAGGTTTGATATAGAATTTGATTCCTCGATATTTTTCTGTTCCATTTTCGTAACACACTTAATAAAATGCTCTTGCAATAATCCAAGATTATTCAGTTGAACGGGAATTCTGAGAAAAAAACAATCACTTTAGTTTACTGACAGACTTCGATTTTTTTTATTAAGATCAATCATTGATTTCTTTACTAATTTAAATCTTGGAAATTTAAATTTTTTTACGATAAGTCACATCTTGCGTCAAGATGGCTTCTGGACGATTATTGTTTATAGTAAGAGACCAACTGTCGATGAAAACTCCCTCTCGGAAGAACAACTCTTTGTAAACGTAAAAAATCTTCCTTTGGGTCCGATAAGTACGTATACAAATCTGAAAGCTATGAATGAAACCATTCGGCTATTTATAGAAGACAGATAAAGAAACTCTTCACAACTATTGAGATAGATTTAATTATTACACGGTAAATGTTTTGTGAATGGTATTTGTTTAACGAATATTCTCTTTTGCCCAAATTCTTTCACAGTGAGTAAGGTGCTTAGAAACCAAATCTGTGAAGATTTTCCACATTCTCAGGTCAAAATGTCATGAACAGTTTAAGGATTCCAATTTAATTTATCATTAATCATTTGATATTCAAATGTTGATCAGATCTGATGGGGGTTTTCATTTTTGTCGCCTTTTTCTCGTTTCGTAAAGTGACCCAACAATGAAAATGAGGTACATCTTCCACAATCTTTCAGCCTTCGAAAAATAATTTGTGTCACCTAAAAACCTGACCTCTTGGTAGAATTCGATCTTCATTAGCCTGTTTTAACTTGTTAAAAGTTTCTGCCGTAGAGTCTCAAAGTTTGACACAGAATTTGATCGTATGATGCTGCTCGATATTCTTGTGTTCTTGAAAGACAAACATAAGCTGAACATTTTCACGCGTGTTCAAGCTCAACATTGATCAGATTCTCAATCGGCGTTGCCAATCTGAAAAATACAAAAACCAGTCTCATTACATTCTATACTCGCTTCGTATGAAAGAAGAACAATAATTTGTCATTCTTCGTCGTGAGAAACGAGCATTGATTAACGGTCAAGTCACGCTGAAAACAATACTTCATTTCAGATCACCGAAGTTAAGAGGCTATGAGTTTGTTCAGTTCTTAGATGAGTGACCACTGAGAAACAGTAGGTACAGTAAACAAGTTAAGGCCTGTGTGCCAGACTAAGTTTAATAAATAACAACAAGCAATGCATTACATAAGTATTCATTCATGGCTTGGCTTCGTGAACGAACATCAAGAAGGGGGCGGTTCACACTGACTGCTGACACGTTTTTAGCTGATAAGGCCGATGCGAGACAAGCAGGCACGGTCGTAGCTGCCACAGCTGAAGGTCTGGTTAGGGCTTGATAGCATAATGTTGTAGTTCCTTCTGTGCCTTTTTCTTGAAAGCGGCCCTGCAGGTGTTTTCAAAAGAGGAGACAACATGGATGCTAGTGAAATGCCAGGCGTCACGATTCTTTGTTAGGGTAAGCTATCAGTAATGTTCAATGTGACAGTCATTAAGAGATTTTTTTCATACCGTTCTTGAATCACTTATTTGGTGCCTCTCTGTCGCGATGGACAGTGGAGAGCTCACTGCATAGTATGATCTTGGGCAGACGATGATTCCCCATTCTAGAGAAGTGTCCTGCCCAGCGTAGCAGGAATTTCAGTTATATGGCCTCGATGCTGATAGTCTTCGTCTTTTCAATGACTTTAATATTGGTGACGAAATCACTCCAAAAGATGTTGAGGATGGTGCAGAGGTAGCGCTGGTGGAACTGCTTGAGGAGTCGTAGGTGGTGACGGATAAGTGACCCACGACTCTGAACCATATAGGAGAGTGGCAAGAACTATGACTATACACGCTGATCTTCAGGTGTCTGTTTTAATATACGTGAACATAAGTATACGGATATGATTTAACAGTTGAAAGTATCAGAAATTGCTTCTGAATGTCAAAAGAGACGATTTTGAACTCAAAGACAAAGAACGCCGAGGAAGACCTCAAAACTTGAACTCTGTTGCTGGGAACTTTTTAAAGGTAGATGTAGCTTAACTCACACTTGATCTTTCAGAATATATGACCCAGTCACCTTGTTCGAGCAGAAAATTTGAATGATTATTTCTTGCTAATCAGATCGTACGGTTGGGGTGCATAGTTTTTACACTAGTAATCTTTAGATCAAACCTTATTCCCCGTCATGAGATACTCTTTGTCGGGTTCGCGATTACATCATATTTGAGATATTAAATATATTATCAAATCATAATCGGTATCGTTCTTTTATAACTGGATATACAATTGAGGTAAAATGACAAAAGGTCATAGAAAGCTAAAGGAAATATTGAATAATGATACAATGAAAGTATCAGGAAATTCTAAAATCACTTTTAACTTCGTTTTGACTTTGGCTTTGTAATTTAAGTCGAACTTTGTTTTCCCACTCGACAATGATAAAATCGGAAAATGATTGATAGATACCAGGTAAATAAAATTTGATGTCACATGATAGAAAAGAAAACTGTTATCTTTATCAGTTCTCCGAATTGATAATAATTGGCTGTGGATAATATTCAAATTGATCAATGAGAAACAGATACTTACTTTTGACTGCAGCTGATAATCAGTAATGTTTCTGGAAAATTTGCTTAGTTTGGCACTAGGCCAGAATTTTGGAGCAATCAATGGGAATAGGACTCTCTAGCAATGGTCGGCTGGACTAGTTCACAATCTATTACACCACAGAGCTTAGATTTGGCACAAAGTAACTGGTATGGAGCAGCGAACGAGGATCGAACTCACTACTTAGTTATAATTAGTCAGCGAGACTGATTTGCAAACAATTACACAGCGCATGGCATAATTATTGTTGTTGTAGAAAATGGACTCAACGAGCCGAGTTCAAATCCTAGACGAGGCTGTTTGCGTTCCACTTTGCGCTAATTACTGAACCCATTTCTTCTTTCTCTAGCAATGGGTAAAATTGTAGGACAGACTGGGCTCTCTAGCGTCGATATGGCAGTCTCTCTAGAAGGAAAGCTTTTAATTAAAAATAGCTGTCCTCCATTAAAAAAATTGACTTTCCGTGACGGAGGAATTGCCGAGATATATATGATTAACAATGAGGTACTCTAGCGGTTTCATTTCTAAAGTTAGAAATCACTTTATAAGGGGGAAATTATCGAAAAACGCAAAAACAAGGTCAAGTATTATTGCGACAAAAGGACGAGTAGAAGACATATTTGTATAAAAAAGAAACATATATTTTTAGAAAGAAAGGTTAAAGCACATTCCAAATCGGCAATTTGCAAGAAAATGAGTGATTTTTTTACACGCTTGGAATTTCTAACCGTGTCATTTCCGAAGTTAAAGGCATAATATTAATTGTGTATATAGTAGTAATACGAGGACTGATATCTTAACACATTACAACATTTGCCAAGAAAGTAATGAGACTGTGTAAAAAAGTAGATTATCAAGAGAGTCATACACTGGAAACAGCACTGGAAATCTCCATTCGACACTGTATTTATTTGGTTCGTCAAGGCTGATTGCATGTTTTCAACACTTCCCAAATGGCCCCTCAAGAAGCTACATTTTAATTTTGGGTAACAAAAAATAGCCACAAAAATCAAATCAGGAGAGTAAGGAGGTTGTGTTTTAACAGAAATATTCTTTTTAGTCCAAAACTCGATCACAGAGAGTATGTCTAGAAAATAATTAAACTTACTTTTTATTTTTCAGGCTGGTAACTCTAATTGAAAATCAGTTGATCAATGTTAATTCATCAACAATCAATCTAACTTTTGTTGAATTTCTTTCAATACATGAAATGATCTGACGAGCAGAACTTAATCTTCCACAGTCTATAGGTCATTCAAAGTGGCTTGAGCAACCTAAAAACCTGTGTTCGAGATCGAATATTTAAACCTATATTAACTTGTTAAATATTTCTATCTGTTCGGTTCCGAAGTTTGACTCAGAATTTGGATCACATAGCCCTATTGGATATTCTTGTGTTCCATTTCCTTGGCACACATAACCAAACATCGAGATTATCAAGAATGTTTTCATTCGTGTTCAAGGTAAACATTGATCAGCAGATTTTTAATCAGTTACTAACCTGAAAAAAAAAAATCAGTCTTATTGTTTTCTAAATAATCTTCGTGTCTCACTACCTGGTTCGTTGCATGTACGAGGATCATTCAAAAACTTCTATGCCTTACACAGAAGTGAGAGTCTTAACTGAGCATTTTCATTGTGGCAACACATTACCACTTCTTATGAAACTACAAAAATTTATTAATATTCTGTCTTAATTTCTGAGTATGCGAGGTCGATACCAAGGGTATTCGGACTATTGTCATCATCTTTATTGTTATTTCCACAACGTTTCGGCCGATATGTTCTCCGACCTTCTTCAGGTGTTTATCGAACTCGGGAACCTACACGGAACTTCGAACTACGTCCTTTATTGAAGGTGAGAGGAGTAGGACAAATCTAAATTTCTGTGAGGCCTAGAACTTTTCGAACGACCCTTGTATTTTTGGTGATTTTGGCATTCAAGATCCACCAATCAAAAATTACTTAAAATTTACTAAGCTTTGCACACAGACCTCAGATTACTCACAGCGTTTGCTGTTCCGAAGTGATCACCCATCTTAATTTAGCACAGACTCATCGCTGCTTAACTTCGGTGATTTAGCGACCGTGACTTGATCATAAGTCTGGCTCAAATTCTACTTATAACTTAACCTTGTAATTTCAGAATTTTCAGGAATACTATTTCAGTTTTATACCGTGGCAAAAACAATATGTAACGTAAGGGATGAGAAGTTTATCATTGCATTAGCTGTTTGCGAAGTTACTTGGTACAAAATTTGTTGATGTTAGTAAGTTGTAAATGTAAACATGTCTCTGGTAAAGGCATAGAGGTTAAGGAAGTTCATGATATATGCATGAAGAAATATAATCGAATAGAAATAAAGAGTCAGTCAGAAAGCAGCATCTTGAATTTAGAGAGAGAGAGAGAGAGAGAGAGAGAGAGAGAGAGAGAGAGAGAGAGAGAGAGAGAGAGAGAGAGAGAGATCAGTTGAAGAAAATGATTAACTAAAATCATGATATTCCATTGACTCAAGAAACAAAATCTTACGTAATAATAAAAACTTTTTGAATTTTTGAAAAAAAAAGATTTGTTGCTTTTACGTCACAATAGAAGAAGCAAGCGACCTTTCCCTGAGAATGATGTGGATTATCTCTTTACAAACTAGAATCTGATAATCTGGCTCAGTTATTTCGCCAACCTTTCAAGTTGAAGTCCCACTTGTGTAACATCCTTAACCCACCCCTCAAACGAAAATGGTATCACCCCAATCGCCTATATATAATATTTCTGTTACAAGTATTTCAAATGAATTCGTAAAAGATTGACAAAAATTTTAATAAGTACTGAACGGAATTGTACTTTTAAATAGAAAAAAAATGATACTTTAGGGAACCATTTTATCTCAAACACCTGGCTCTACCGTATAGCAACATAAAATATATTTTGGGGTACTTATTTATCTCAAACGCATCGATACCTGGCTCTCCTGTATTTTATGGCAACAGCAAAAAAAAGTTGATAGTTTGGGCTACCCGTTTATCTCAAACGTATTAATACTGGATTTGGGAACCATTTTATCTCAAACGCCTGGCTCTACCGTATTTTATAACAACAGAAAATATATTTTGGGGTACTCGTTTATCTCAAACGCATCGATATCTGGCTCTCCTGTATTTTATGGCAACAGAAAAAAAAGTTGATAGTTTGGGCTACCCGTTTATCTCAAACGTATTAATAACCGGCTCTTCCGTATATTACAGCAATTGAAAATAACATACAAAAGCAGATAGAAACTAAACGTGAGACTCAGGTTCAAAGTTGTCCTCAGTGTGAAGAAATTAGCATCATTCTGGATCTGAGAAGATCGAACGTTACCTTTTGTAAGACCATACTTACTGCACCCCGACAAAGCTTGAAAAATTTCATCATTTTGGCTTCTTTTGAAAACAAATGTTTCAAGTAAGTGATAGCAAAATCACGGCAAAGAATGCATAGTAGAACAAATAGATAAAAGATACTAACAACCTGGAAATTGACATACACCTAACACTCGTGTTTCCTATGTAAAGGCTCGGTAAAAATCCAGAAAAAGCCCTTGGAATTTTTGTTAAAATTTCTTCAAAAATCAGAAAGTAATGTGGAAAGGCAAAATCCTATTTCTGTTCTATTTTATTTCTATTTTTGACATTTAAGCACATGCATGCGTTTAAAAATACCAATGGGTTGGTACAGTTTTAGTCACTATACTTCAGTACATGATTTGTTAAAATTTGTGTTTATATATATATATATATATATATATATATATATATATATATTGGGAGGTGGGTTTAGTGTAACGATTATCGTCGTAGAAAATGTAATCTGCAGCCCGAGTTCAAATCCTGGATGAGATTATTTGCATTGCACTTTGAGCTAATGCTATAAGAAAAGGCATGAATCCATCAGTCCCTCCCAGCTATGGGGGGAATAGTAGAGCAGACTGGTTTCAAACCAGCTTTACTCTACTTGAAATTGACCTTGTGTCACATCCTGAGTTGGCTAAATACATGCATATATACATTTTATATATCTATATACGTACATAAATTATCGCTCATAAGTAAATACCGAACAATTTTTTTAATAAAGTTAATTTTCTTTTAAACCAAAGATTGCAGATTTTTATTTCTATTGGAACATTATACAATGAAAGCATATTATTAGGTGTTATTTATGACAAAATCATCATTGAAACTCTCTATAAGCAAAAATATGAATACATAGCAATCTAAAAGGCATGCACTTTACATATATTCCTGCAATTTCTTTTTTGGTTACAGTGACGTAGATTTCAATGCTGAAGAATTTGGCAATAATCAATACCAAATAATATCAGTTTTAATAATGTGACACTGGAAATGATAAAATTCTAATATATTTTGTATAGAAAGAAAAAAATTGTTTTAAAAAATTGTTAGTAGTTTCATTATTTTAGTGCGATAGTGCACATACATACATACATAGATACATAGATACATACATACATACATAGATACATACATACGAAGATCATTAAATAAGTTTCCAGACTTTTTTCGTATGGGCACTTTTATTGATAGTACACACATGAAACTCTAGTCCCCTTCGAAGTAATCTCCACCGGCTACAATGCACTTGTACCGTTCCAATAACTTCTGGAAGGCCCCATGGAAGTCCTCTTGCGTAAGCGTGTCAATGACCCTCGTCACAGTCTCTTTCATCTCCTCAATTGTCTCATAATGACAGCCTCTGAGCTTAGGGAATAAGCAAAATCACAGGAAACAAGGTCTGGACTATAGGGAGAGTGAGGAACTGTCTTGATGCCCATCGTGGACAAATAATCTGTGACAAAGATGGAGTTGTGGACTGTTGCATTGTCCTGGTGGAAATGCCACTGACCCGATTTGAAGAGTGCAGGCCTCTTCCGACGGGATCTCTTCCTGAACTCCCTTAAAACCTCAACATACTAACCCTAACCCTTTGGCCAATCAACTCTGGTGTATTGACTTCCTTACTCCTCCCACACCTCTCATCATCCCTCATAGATTCCGTGCCTTCCTTGAATCTCTTTTGCCACTCAAAAACTCATGCTCGATTCATGCAAGATGCTCCAAAAGCAGTCTGAAGCATTCCATAGGTTTCTGTGGCATTTTTTCCAAGTTTAAAACAGAATTTTATTGCATATCGTTCTTCTAAAGTGTCTCGACGTCTAGATTTCATTTTTGAAATTCACCAGCTGTGACAATCAGGATTTAGTAGGGTATATTCCAATTGCTACTGTAGCTGTTCATTTGAACCTGAAATCATAAAAATTGCTCAGTCATCTCATAAGATGTATAGCAATAACATAGTGAATTTTCAAGAGTCTACGACAATTTTAAATGCCGGTACAAAAAACGTCTGGAAACTTATTGAAGACACCACGTACATACATACATATATAGTAGTTGTCAGTTTGATTTCGAACGTGATCACCTTTTGGATTTAATCTCTACAATCACCTTTGAGTTGTGTACTCTAAGGTGGCTCTTCAAGCCAGTGACATACATACATACATCTATACATACTTCTGGTAGGTAACGGAAGTCAGCCTTTAGTTAATAATGTAGTCTGCCATATTTATATAAAAAAAAGAGTGTTCTATATCAGTGATAGAGCATATAAAGCTCTAAGAATACTGTAGACACATGCAGTGCTTTTGGTTGGATGATCTCATAGGCAAGAAACTGACTCACCAAGCACCGTTGATGATGTCTATGATAATTTAAATGTATCGACGAAAATATATTCCAAGTTTTTTTCAGTCCGAAGAGCTATTCAAATTATTAAAATGATTTTACTGATGGTCCTGTTTCGACTTATTTCAGATACTCAATATTATTTAATATTTTTTTGTACATACCCTTTGGAAATTTATAAAATCAAAACAAGCAACTATTAAAAAAGAGTATTAAAACATAAATGAATAAAGAAAGAAAAAAAGAAAAGAAGCAAAAAAGACACAAAAGAGAAGTATCATTTGCCTTTCCACTTTACTTAGGGTGGCCGAAAGAAAACGAACGGAATTTTTAAAGTTCTACCGAGTTTATACACGAGGAAGTTTTTTTTTGTGTCATTGGTATTGGGTAGCGAAATCTCATAAATCAAAAAGAAAAGAATGCAATTGTAGTAATAGTATTAATATTAATAGCCATTGTAGTCGTAGTTGTAGCATTAGCAGCAATAGTAATCGTAGTTGTAGTTGCAGCAGTTGTTGGTATCTCTGTCTATTGCCTCAAATCATTCACATTTCTATGGTCGACTGGATGAATCTCTTTTGGCCGTAGTTTCACTCATTAATGCCTTTCATCTGCCAATTCTTAACCCTCAGCCATTTTGTTATAAGCGCGCAGTAAATGCAGTTTTGTTTTATACACAGCAATACATTGAATAGTGCGGTTTTGATGTAATACGGTTAATTGTATTTTTAAAAAAATGATGAGAAACTGCTTCAGTAATTGTTGGCAGAGACATGCTTGCATACAAATAAATAAATAAATGAATAAATAAATGAATAAACAAAAATAAATAAATAAATGTTGCAGATGACGCTAAAAATTATTTCTCCAGAAAATAAAACTTTCTTTTCTTTTCTTCCAAATTGCAAGCAATTTTTTTCTTGGCAATATTTTTTCCCCAATTTTTTACCAATTTTTGTTACGCATTGGAAGTAATTTTTTTACTTACGAGTAACAATTATCTGAGGCGCTCGTAGCATAATGGTTATTGTCGTCGGAAGTGAACTCAGCTACCTGAGTTAAAAACCGGAACGAGGCTGTTTGCATTTCACATGGCGTTGATACCCCTGTGAAAGGTATGAATCCAAATATTCTCCTTCCAGTTTTGGGTAAAGAGTAGGTGCAGATTGGGCTCTTTAACCTTGGTATGGCAACCAGTCTAATAGAAGGAAAACTCTGACTTCTCACCAGTTGTGGACCTGGAGAGGGATAGGTTCCTCCAGACTATTACTGCCCAAGACACGGCTCATAAGTAGTGGCCCCCACGACCAAACCAAGTTACAGGACTAGAGATAATGATGATCAATTTTGAAGGGCATGATTTTGAAAATCATTTTTACTTTTCATTGTCCTTATTTTTCGATTAGAACAAATCGCATGGAAACCCATTATATAAGACCTTGAACAGTGCGGTTTTGAACAGTACTGATAAAATTTTAGAACGATTTAACCACACTATTCAAGATATTGCTGTATTTAATTTATTTAATAAATATATTTTTTTCTTTTCTCTCTCTCTCTCTCTTCTTCCTTTTTCTTATTCGAACAGCTTAATCACAAAAGTCAGAGATTCGCGTATGAGGGGCCCAAGAGGAATCTATGTTTTTTCACTGAATGGATTGTCAGAAACCAATTATGATTTGTGGATTTCATATAAAGTGAATGGGGAAAAAGATACAGGTAAGTATGGGATCTATAATTACATCTTATTTGAAATTATACATAAGACGCTATCAGATTTTGTGATTTTCTTTTTCAAATCCTTCTGAGCGGTACATTTAATACAAATATACATTAATTCTGTGCATTAATGCTTATAAAGACTATTGAAAGTGCTGGTCATAAATTTATGAACAAACTCAAAATCTGTTTTTTTTTTCCTATTTTTTTTTTTTAGAGAGCTCATTTTACGCCATCTCATCATTCATTACGCCATGTTTTTTTGTTTTAATTTTCTTAACGCTGCTTCGTAAATATAACAATATAGTCTATTTTTTATTTTATTTCAATTTTTTCTATTTGCAGAATTAAATACATTTTGGCCACAAAATGGTGACCATATCATAATCGACCGCACTGACTGGACTACAATTGTAAACAAGATTGCCATTCCTTAATGTTCTTTTTACCATTCATTCAATAAATCATATCCCAGTGTGACTTGTTTTGTTATTTTTTACAAACTCAAATTAAAACTAAAAAAAGGGAAGAAGATGTGACTCTTCTGCACGAACTGAAATGCTTTTATTGCTTGGATGAGTGCTTGAAGGAAAGGAAAGTATTTAGTCAGGTCCCCACTCAGCTAGGACAAATATTAGTTTGGCTTGGTTTGGTTTGGTTTGGTTGTGTTGTATGGTATATCGACCCTTGTGGATTAATTAATGTCAGATCCTGTTCACACACACACACACACACACACACACACACACACACACATATATATATATATATATATGGAAGTAAATAATGGAAATGAATCCGACAATATAGAGAAAAACTGAAGAACAAGGTAATCCAAAAAGAAGAATTTAATGTAAAAGAGTCTTATATATATACACAGAGAAAGGTGTACCCTCTTTCTCTTTCTTTTACATTTTGGATTACCTTGTTCTTCAATTTCTCACTCTCTCTCTCTCTCTCTCTCTCTCTCTCTCTCTCTCTCTCTCTCGATATATATATATATGATTTGTAAGTGAATAGTTTGTTGGTGACATTTTAAAAAGAACCAGAGCTCATTTGTTTGCACACAGTTAAACAGTCTCAAGTATAGTAAACGATTGAATAGTTCTAGTTTACCCATAGAAAGTAGTCTAACAGGTACTACCATCCGGGTCCGAGTGGACCGGGGAGTAATGGCAACGAAGGGGTACTCCACATTCCCCAAAGCTCCAAAACTGAAGCCTCAACATCAGATGCTGTCTAGTGTCATATCCAGTATACGTATTGGAGGGAGTCTTACTCTTATGCAGTCGATGTATTCTACAGCCCCAGCTAACTGAAATCGAACTGATATTAGTTTTAGTATATTCGTGATATACTAATACTGAGTAAGCGGAAGGGAAGACAAAACAAGTTCATTTATTCATATAAAAACGTGCCCCAGAAGCTACAAATATGCGCATATCGTTCTATGAACAAGTAGTACGCAGAACAGGGTACAAAAATGGAAAAAGACTTACTTGATGATAAGAAAGTAAGATGACTATCGGAATATGTCTTTACTGTTCCATTTTACTGGTCAAATAAAAGCAAAAGAATGACACGCCATAAGACACTCAATGGACACGTCTATTCTCTAAGAGAGATAATTATTTATTGTCTCCCTACACTCAATCAGTGGTTCTCAAAGTAGGTCATATTGCCGATATGGGGTCGGTGGAAAGATCCAAGGAGTCAGTGAGACGAAAGGAGTGCCCGAGTGCGGTAAAAATTTAAGTCTCAAACACTTAATTAATAAATCTCTACAAAGAATAACATTAATAGTTATACCTAAGTACTAAAATATTTCGCTCTTCTTTTCTATTAAAACTAATTAAAAATAACTAAATCTAAATTAAGGTTAAATTCTAGATTCATTTGAAAGATTGTAACATCATAATTATCAGTATTAAAAGCGAAATAATTTTATATATCTTATTAGTTTTCAATACATTCTAAACATTTAGATTCAATAATATTTGAAAATTCCCCCAACTAAAGAATATGTAAATTAAAAAATGTTATCAAAATTTTAAAACCATTCTAAAGGTTTTTTTTTAAATTAAATTAGTAGATGGAAACATTAATAAACCGATTTAAATAAAAGGTACTACTTAGTCATTAATAACAATTTTAATTAATCTAGTTGGTCATAATTAATGATTTGAGAGTTTCCGCGTAACTTTAGAATGCAAATATTGTTAACGTGCTAGTTTCCCGTTGAAATTATTAATACGGAAGGACACACACACACACACACATACATTCAAATTTATTAAGTAAAGAAAACTGTATCAGTAATAGTTTATTTTTTTGTATTTAATCTTGAAAAATTTTATTGAAATCGAATAATCGCCTGAGTTTTGTTGATTGTTTCTCAATCGGAGGTAACGATTTATTGCAGAACGAAAGGTCCATGGCGACCATCTTGTTAGTACTTAGTTATACATGGGAGTTATATTTCATTTTACAATCCAAAGTCCGAACGTCTGTTTTATATCTTTGTAAAGTCGTCTGGCACAGGATACGTTCCACACGCTAGCTAGATCAGACGACAGATACCGTGAGGACTGGTATTCATCGAATTTTCACGTTTGCAAGTACAAAGTCTCTCATAAGGTATGGTCACAAATTTCTCTTTCTGTCTTTATCTTTCCTTTCTCCCTTCCTTCATTCTTTTTTCAATCCTTTCTTCCTTCTCTTATTTTCATTGAAGCAGACGATAATAGTCTCTAATATTCACATTCTTCTCTCTCTTCCCAATATTTTCTTTCTTTCTTTCTTTCTTTCTTTCTTTCTTTCTTTCTTTCTTTCTTTCTTATATTTGCTTTCCTTTTTCTCATTAAAGTGTTGCACCTTCTTTTTTTCCATTACTTTCTTCACAAATAAAACCGAATGGTCCATTGGTTTGGTTTGGTTTGGTTTTATGGCACATCAACCATTGTAGGTTATTTAATACCAAATCAATTTTAATACATATAAATAGTTCTTTTTCAAACAATTCATTTTAGCATACAAAATCAGTTCCTTTTCAAACAATTCAGTTTACCATGAGTATGCAGTTTAAATATCAAAACAGTGCTATTTCAAGCAATTCAGTTTAACAAATCCATTTTTAAATATATAAACAATTCCATTTCAGATAATTCAGTTTAGTATAAATATCCTATTTACCAACCCCTCCGCTCGGGCAGGATATGACACAAGGTCAATTTTTAAGCGGGGTTTGACAGGTTTGAATTCAGAGTTTTCCTTCTCCTAGACCAGTTGCCTCACCAAGGCCAAAGAACCCAGTCTGTCCTACTATTTACCTGGAGCTGGAGGGAGAATGATTGGATTCATACCTTTCCCAAGGGTATTAGTGCTATGTGAAATGCAATCAGTCTCGTCCAGGATTTGAACTCGAGTCGCCGTGTTCATTTCCTACGACGATAACAATTACACCACGGGCACCTCCAGTTTAGTATAATAATAGTATTTTGTTTACATACATTTAAATATCAAAAACAGTTCTGTTTCAAACAATTCAGTTTAACATACAAAAACAGTTCCATTTCAAACAATTCATCTAATCTAGTTTAGCATAAGTACCCAGTTTAAATTTCAAAACAGTTCTATTTCAAGCAATTCAATTCAACATAAGGACACAGTTTAGTTCTATTAGATCTATAGATAGGACCCTTTCAGGTGCTACTACTTCGGGCCAGAGTGAACGTGGGAGCGAGGGCAATGAAGGAGTACTCCGCATTGGCCAAAGCCCTAGTGTTACTGGAACCTCACAATCAGATTGTTTAGTGTCATATTCGTTGGGTGTGGGAGGTCTTACCAATCTGCAGAAATGCAGTCGGTGTATTCTACAGCCCCAGATAACTGGGCAATAGAATGGTCCATTTATCTGAGATGAAAACAGAGAGTATCATTCGAACATATGCATTCGTCTAATTCTATTGATATTATATTCATCTCAATTTAGAATGAATATTCATGACCAGGATTTTGACAAACTGTTGAAATATGCAATAAAGAAAATTGGAGAGAGATCGTTAACATTCTTCCTTTCTTTTTTATTTTTAGATTGGGCGCTTTCAATAATTATCATGAACAATTTCGACTTGTATTATCCTTCATCTTTTTAATTCTAGTTACTTTGCCGATAATTATTATAAATAATTTTGAATAGTATCATAATTTATCTTCTTAATTCTACTTGCTTTGTCGATAATAATTATTAATAATTTTGACGAATTGCGAGCAGTATTAAACAAGTCCTTGCGACAACACCTCACAAAGCACCAACTATACGGCCACCTGCCTCCCATCACGAAAATTATCCAAGTTAGACGAACCAGGCACGCAGGACACTGCTGGAGGAGCAGAGACGAGCTCATAAGGGATGTACTCCTATGGACCCCCACTTATGGCCGAGCAAAAGCAGGACGACCAGCTCGAACATACATACAGAAGCTATGTGAAGATACGGGATGTAGTCCAGAAGACCTGCCAGAGGCGATGAACGATAGGGAAAAGTGGCGAGAGAGGGTCAGGGATATCCGTGCGGGCGGCATGACATGATGATGATGATGATACTTCCTCTTCTTAATTCTAGTTGACTTGTCAAACATTATTACTAATAATTCTGACGTATTATCCTTCATCTTAATTCTAGTTGCTTTGTCAATCATTATTATTTATAATTTTGACTAGTATTATACTTCATCTTCTTAATTCTAGTTGACTTGTTAAACATTATTATTGATGATTTTGACTAGTATTATCCTTCATTTTAATTCTAGTTGCTTTGTCAAACATTATCATTAATAATTTTGACTAGTATTATACTTCATCTTCTTAATTCTAGTTGACTTGTTAAAAATTATTATTGATGATTTTGACTAGTATTATCCTTCATTTTAATTCTAGTTGCTTTGTCAAACATTATTAATAATTTTGACTAGTATTATACTTCATCTTCTTAATTCTAGTTGACTTGTTAAACATTATTATTGATGATTTTGACTAGTATTATCCTTCATTTTAATTCTAGTTGCTTTGTCAAACATTATTATTAATAATTTTGACTAGTATTATACTTCATCTTCTTAATTCTAGTTGCTTTTTATTGCAATTTACTTGGATGGTCATTTCTATGACATCGATGAACAGGTTGCATCAAAAATAGAACTGAGAAATAAGTTCGATTTTGGGTTCGAATTCACTCTCTCTTTTGCCTTCTTTGCCATCTGAGCTACGACAGCATACAAGTCTGTATAACCCCTCTAAATATAACTCTATAAATATGCCAGTGACCTATCAGGTCACTGACCTATTTGTTGTTATTGTTTTACACATTAATAATGTTAAATCTACAAGTGTCATTAAATAAGTTTCCAGACTTTTTTCGTATGGGCACTTTTATTGATAGTACACACATGAAACTCTAGTCCCCTTCGAAGTAATCTCCTCCGGCTACAATGCACTTGTATCGTTCCAACAACTTCTGGAAGGCTTCATGGAAGTCCTCTTGCGTGAGCGTGTCAATAACCTTCGTCACAGCCTCTTTCATCTCCTCAATTGTCTCATAACGACAGCCTGTTAGCTTAGGGAATAAGCAAAAGTGACAGGGAGCAAGGGCTCGACTATAAGAAGGCTGAGGAACTGTCTTGATACCCATCTTGGTCAAATAATCTCTGACAAGGATTGAGTTGTGAAGTGGTGCATTGTCCTGGTGGAAATACCACTGCCCCGATTTAAAGAGTGCAGGCCTCTTCCGACCGAATCTCTTCTTGAACCCCCTTAAAATCTCAACATAGTATTCCTTGTTGACTGTCTGTCCAGTGGGAACCCAGTGCATGTAGATCATACCAGTGCTGTCAAAAAAAGGATCATCAAAAGTTTGTGGGTGGATTTGCTCTGTCTGGGCTTCTTGGGTCTGGGAGAACGTTTGTCTCTTCATATCCCAGCCACGAAAATAGATAGATAGATAGATAGATAGATAGAGAGAGAGAGAGAGAGAGAGAGAGAGAAAGAGAGAGAGAGTAAATCTGTTATCTTAAATTATAGTTCATACTTCTGCCTCGGGTGAGTGACGGTGTGTGTGTCCAGCCTTCGTTACCACTTAGATCGCTGGTGATCTAAGCCAGACCCGGTCTGGAGTACTATATTTTGTTACACTTAACACAATAGACGAGATGTTGAACTTTGTCAACTCAGATTTTTACCGACATCAGGACTTTATGATAACTTATCTACTTACGCCTCCATACAATTTGCTTACAATCTTTGATTTACTTATAATCAATAGTTAAAATTAAAGTGAAGGATAATACTAGTCAAGATTATAATCTTATTTTCATCAAAGATTGGGAATTGTAAAAATCTATTTATCTATCTATCTCCATATATATATATATATATATATATAATTCTGATATCGAGCTTAAACGATTAGTGTAATCTGTTTGGATTCGATCGATACTGTGTAGAGGATTTATTAGCGTATCGGCTTTTGTGTCGAGAGGTACGTGATGTCTTCAATAAGTTTCCAGACGCTTTTTGTACAGGCATTTAAAATAGTCGTAGACTCTTGAAAACTCACTATGTTATTGCTATAGATCTTATAAGATGACTGACCAATTTTTATGATTCCAGCTTCAAATGAACAGTTACAGTAGGAATTGGAATACACCGTACTAAAACCTGATTGTCACAGCTGGTGAATTTCAAAAATGCAATCTGGACGTCAGGACACTTTAGAAGAACGATATGCAATAAAATTCTGTTTTAAACTTGGAAAAAATGCCACAGAAACCTATGGAAGTCGCCAGACTGCTTTTGGAGCATCTTGCATGAATCGAGCATCAGTTTTTGAGTGGCATAAGAGATTCAAGGAAGGCGGGGAATCTGTGAGGGATGATGAGAGGTGTGGGAGGAGTAAGGAAGTCAATACACCAGAGTTGGTTGGCCAAAGGGTTAGGGTTAGTATGTTGAGGTTTTAAGGGAGTTCAGGAAGAGATTCGGTCGGAAGAGGCTAGCACTCTTCAAATCGGGTCAGTGGCATTTCCAGCAGGATAATGCACTAGTTCCCAACTCCATCCTTGTCACGGACTATTTGACCACAATGGGCATCAAGACAGTTCCTCACTCTCCCTATAGCCCAGACCTTGCACCCTGTGACTTTTGCTTATTCCCTTAGCTCAGAGGCTGACGTTATGGGACAATTGTGATGAAAGAGGCAGAAGTTGTTGGAACAACAAGTGCATTGCAGCCGGAGGAGATTACTTTGAATGGGACTAGAGTTTCATGTGTGTACTATCAATAAAATAACCCATACGAAAAAAGTCTGGAAACTTATTTAATGATCATCGTACATAATAAAAAAAGAATTATCCGCTTAGTTCAAGGGTCTTTCTCCAGGTAGCACTTGTCACCTCGTCTAAAAAAGGTAAGGGCTAGATTTATTGACTTTGCACGTGGTGCGTCCCAAAAGAGGAATGCCGACGTAATTAAGCAATGTTAGTTCTCCCCAATAAGTTTACTTCCTGCTGGGTTCCCACATTAAACTGACCTTGTGTCATATACCAGCACTTTAGATACCTTTCTTAAGAATATTAGTTAGTTGCTTCCTCTCAAGAATAAATATAAGAACAAACTCGCAGAATTAACTCCAACACATTCTATTGCCTGGGGAAACCTAACAGAAATGATATATAATGAAATGGGCTTTAAAGAGTGAATAAAGGGGTGTATATAACTTCATCGTTCGTACGTGTATGTGAATTTTTAAAGAGATATTAAAGTTTTTGAGAGAATTACATATTTTATAAATGTTCCTTAGTTGTTGGTTTTGTGGAATGAAATATGCCTGTGTGCGAGCGAGCAAGCAAGCTTATGACATTATCCTGTCGATAAGGCTGAAAATATACTGACTGTGCCTCCTACAGAGGGGTAAGACTCCTTGAAAATGGGGTATTCGGGGTATGGCACTAAACTACATCTGATGGTGAGTCTCTAGTTCAGGAGCTCTGGGGAGTGTTGAGTTCTCTTTTATTGTCATTAAGCTCAGGTCCACGACTGAGATGGAGTTGTAGTACCTGTTAAAATTTCATCTATGGCTCAAATAAATCTGTTTACAAATTATTCATACTAGATAGGAATACTTGGTATCATATAACTGTGCAAAAATACCCCTTGAGAACGTAAACAACGGTTTAACTTTTCCTTTCCTGACTGTCAGTAATAATGTACCAGTTCTTCCATCAAAATTGATTGGTTGAAACGATCAAAGAATGGAAGAAAAGTTTCAGTATTTTTCTGCAAGTTTTCTTTATAAATGTAAGAAATATCCATTTGTTAAAATCCCGGGAACGACCACTGAAAAAACATTTAAATTTCTTTCTGAGAATGAATTACCTGTCAGATTAGTAAACAACCAAGAGGTTTAGTTTCTGTCAAATACTTGGCTCGATAACATACTCTAATCAAGCAAAATTACAATCAGTTAGTATCACTCTCTCTCTTTTTCTCTCTGTCACTCCCTCTTTCTCTCTCTGCCTCTTTCACTTTCTGTATATATATATATATATATATATATATATATATATATATATATATTCTGACCAAAAATCTGTTATCGAGAAATGTTTATCGTGCAGTTCTCAAGTCTCTTGCTTGTAAGCTTATTCCTCACAAAATATTCATGCTTCTCTCCTCTATTTAGGGATAAATAGTAGGGCAGACTGCTTTGGTAAATTAAGCGGTTTAAGAGAAGAAAAAAAATTGATTTAAAAAAACTGAAGAGTGTTGTTTAGGAGAATCTGTGGCGCATTGGTGCACCATTCTTTTGTTATCAGCTCATCCAAACAATGTGCCCTTCAATGTGGCTCTAAACAATTTACCTGTGTAATTGATTTGAATCTAATGATTGTAATTTTTTTTAATACATGAAACTTATAGTCATGAGATTGACATTAGGAAAGGAGAAAACATTAATTCATTTTAGATTTTATTTTGCTCTATTGGTCAGTATTTAAGGACTTTCCAGATTTAAGAAATTTTTTTTTATAACAATTTGTTCATTCTGCAATAAATAATTGTTTATCCAACCCCTTCGCATGAGCAAGATGTGAGACAAGGTCAATTTTTTAAAGCTGAAAGTTTGAAATCAGATTTTTTCTTCTTATAGATTGGTTATCACTCCATGGCAAAAGAACCCATTCTACCCTACTATTTGCTTATCATATTTACCAACCCTTCCGCTTGGGCAGGATATGACACAAGGTCAATTTTTTAAAGCGGAGTTTAACAGGTTTGAATTCAGAGTTTTCCTTCTCCTAGACTAGTTGCCTCACCAAGGCTGAAGAACCTAGTCTGCCCTACTATTTACCCATAGCTGGAGGGAGAATCATTGGATTCATACCTTTCCCAAGCGTATTAGTGCAATGTGAAATGCAATCAGTCTCGTCCAGGATTTGAACTCGTGTCGCCGTGTCCATTTCCCACGATGATAACCATTATACCACGGGTACCTCCTACTATTTGCTTATAGTTGGATTCACACCTTTCTCAAGGGTATTTATCAAAGAGTTAAGAAATCAGGAACAATATACTCTGGAATAAAGATACGTCTCATGCCTCTAAGTCATAATCATCTTTTTCGTGCCGCGAGTTTTTCAATACCCCAAGAATTTGGGATTTGACAGAAAACAATCGACTAATAATCATTAATGAAAATGAAAGAACCCAGAAAGGAACGATAGTTTTAAGGAATACATTTATATCAGCGCTTTAGCCAATTTAAAATCAACTATAGAACCAATGATATTAAGATTTACGGTTCAGAGTTTAAGTGTCCTATTAGAGTTTAAGGGAGTTAATGGAGAATGTTGGTAGTCCGTTTGAAAGGTGTGTTTCATGGTAGGGATTTTTGGCACTGGTCGTGCACAGGAAGAATTTCAATTGATCTGGATTTGAGTCAGAGTCAGATGAGTCAATATATATTTTTATTTGCTGCACTGATTTTTGTGAGTGTCAACAACTGGCAAAGTGTCCTTGTCTTGTTCATTGTGGTTAGTCTGAGAGTGTGTTCCGGATCTATTTTCTGTTTACGTTTTATGAACGAAATGTGCATTTCTGGAGACTCGGAAGTTGCGAATTACTTCGCTTGCCTTTTTGTTTCTTCGACTGCCTGACCAACTGGAATTGCTTTTCTTAGTGTTAAGCCAGGTTTCTTGAGTAGGCGTTCTGTGCGATGTAAATCCTGAAGACCGATTATAAAAATGTCTTTTATTTATGAGTCGCATAAGCGACCGAATTCACATTTACTGACACGTTCCATCACGTAATCGTCGGACCTCTGATTATTCGTTTGCTTGCAAATAAAAACCTGAGTCTTATTGTGCAGTAGAGTAGCTATCACCCCTTCAACACTCTCTCACGTGGACTGGTTCATAGCCTTAAAATAGCCAACGGTCAGGGACTTCACCGTGGATTAATCAACAGAATCCAGTTGATGGGTTACACTTCAGCCTGCCGTGGTATCAACGGCACGAATCTGGTTAGGTGAGTCTCGTCTCTGGATATACCTCGAGCCTCAGGGGCCGTCCCCCAGGTTTTAACCCTCTTTGGAGGGGTTAGGTTTATCACCTGGCGCCCGAAGCGCTCCTTTTTAGTGGAATGCCGTAGGGGCACGAGGCATTTTTGGGAATGCCGGGCTCGTTTGGGCTAGGGCCCTGTGCCCGGACCCACCTTTAAAAGGCCTTGTGCCACATTTACCTGTTTGTTGGGGGGTGTCAACAAATACCGTTGATTAATAAGCTGGATCCAGTAGATGGGGCACACTTCAGACGGCTGTGGTATCGATGGCACGGATCTGGTCGTGGGATTCACTTCTCTGACATACCACGAACCTCAGGCGCCGTCCTCTAGGCTCCAACCCTCCTCGGAGGGGTTAGGTTTATCCCTTTTTAGTGGAATGCGGACGGGGCCCGAGGCATTTTTGGTGACGCCGGCTTGTCTGGGCTACGGTCCTGCGCCCGGAACAATCTTAAAAAGGCCTTGTGCCACACTCGTCCGAATGGTGGGACGGTCGACAAATACCGTTGATTAATAAGCTGGATCCAGTAGATGGGGCACACTTCGGCCGGTCGTGGTATAAGCGGCACGGATCTGTTCGGGTGTGTCACATCTCTAGATACGGTAGTCAGCCGCTGCTGCCTGGGTGGGTGGGTTCCGGAGAGGCCTAGCATTTGCGTCACGTGGCCAGGACTGACATTCATCGAGCCATAAGGAGCCGTCTCCCAGGCTCTAACCCTCCTCGGAGGGGTTAGGTTTATCGCCTGGCGCCTGAGACGCCCCTTTTTAGGGAAATGCCGACGGGCTCCGAGACATTTTGGGGAATGTCGTGCATGTCTGTGCTACGGCCCTGCACCCGGATCCACCTTAAAACAGACCTTGTGCTACACTCGTCCAGTTATATAATTAAGGAATGATTTTTTAATATTAATCATTTTTCGCTGAATATATTTTATCATTCAGTTTGGTAGAGCTTTGAACCATTCGGGTCTCAGTCCAGGTGCATAGTCAGTTGGTGCAGTTTGCGCTGGCGCGCAAAGGATATGACAATCACTATTTGTCATAATAAACCCCCAGACAAGAAATGGGGTTGGAGTGTGGATGACGTCATGCCCGGAAGAGATGGTCCTGAGAATTTGAGGATTTTGAAGAAACGAGTTGGATTTTGACCGTTAAAAGATGTAGTTGGGTTTTTCGGATCTCTACCGACTGAGATCTTAAACATCATAAGATGCGCCGTGCGTTGGGGTGGGGTCAGCATAGTATGGTTAGCAAAGACTTTTAAGAATTGTGTCTCTCTCCTCGTGTCGTCATGGACCGAAGTCAGAAATTGTTAAACCCGTTCGTATCTGAAACGAAAGAGTCCGCCTGTATTTGAATATGTTTTGTATTATGATCGTGATTATGGTTATGGCTATGAGTGGTATTCAACAGTCCGTTTGGTAGGGTGTGGGACAAATATCGTTGATTAATAAGCTGGTCAAGGCTGCTTGGCGCATGTGCCAGAGAAGCCTAGGATTCGCGTCACGCAGCTGAGTCTGACCTACTCTTCGAGCCTCAGGGGCCCTCTCCCCTTTCTCTAAACTTTCTTGAAGGGGTAGGTTTATTGCCTGGTGTCTGGGGCACCCATTTATAAGGGGGATACCGACGAGGCCCGAAGCATTTTTGTGAATGCCGTGTGTGTCTGGACTACGATCCTGTGATCGAACTCACCATAAAAGGCCTTGTGCCGTACTTATCCGTTTGGTGGGGCATGCGACAAATACCTGATTAATAAGTTGGTTGAGGCTGCTTGGCGCGGGTACCAGGGAGGCCTAGCATTCACTTCACGTGGCCAAGACTGAATTATTCCACGAGCCTCGGGGGGCGTCCTTCCAGTCTCTAATCCTCCTCAGAGGAGCTAGGTTTATCATTATAAATATTAAGCTTTATTTTCGGAGGGCCCCAGAAGATTATTCATATCTTCATACAAAAATTTGGTAAAATGAATAATCTAAGGGCCTTTTGATGGCCACCGTTGAGAAGAATAATTTACGAATGGCCACCGTTGGAGAACACATGTCAGTTTCCCCGCCCTTTTATTCAGTATTATCGCTGATCAAAATATTCCTGGGCTCTGTGCCGTTTCCAATGTTCCTTGGATATTTAGTTCTTTCAATTCTCAACTGCATTAGATCAGAACTTGTGAATTCGATCTTCATTGTATTTCCTGCAGTTATTGCGACAGACGAAACTAAGCAGCGCAAATATCTTCACCCCACGCACAGAGAAATTTAGGTAGCTTCAAGAAATAATAATCTCACACAAGAATCTACATATGCATTTCTAAAGCAAAACCGGTTTGATGAGTGAAAACTTTGTTCTTTTTAGTGATGTGAAAATTATAATTATACGACGGAGATCAACAAATATCTTTCCATTGTTTACAATTGGGTTTTGGCTGGGAACAGATATAGTTCGAGAGAGAAACATAATCAAAATACACTAGTCACTTACTATCGCCTGATTAGACTCAATCAGACTCTGACTTTTGGTTGTTAAATCGGCAGAATGCAAATAATGGCAATTATAATGAAATGCATAAAATTCTCTGTGATTTTGAGATACAAAACGGATCCTTTAGAAGACCAGACCCAGTGTTATTAAACAAAAAACAAAAAACAAAACAAAAAAAATGACCCTCGCAAAACTAAAAACAAACAAACTAACAAGCAACAACAAAAACAAAAACAAAAAAAATGATCAAAAACAAAAAAAAAAAAATTCATCTGATAGAGTTTGTTGTTCCAGCAGACCACAAGAGTGATAAATAAAAGAAAACGAAAAGAAAAGATTGACAAAAATTTATTCGTTCGTTGGTTAGGTTTTATGGCATATCAACTTTTGTAGAGTATTTTACGCCAAATCCATTTTTATGTAAATAATCACTTCTATTTCAAGCAATTCAATTTAGAATGAGTACAAAGTCTAATTGTCAAAAACATATCTATTTCAAACTATTCCGTTTATACATGCAGTTATATATAACAATTCAGTATAGTGTAAGTAAAGTTTCAACGTCAAAAATAGTTCAATTTCAAACAAGTCAGTTTAGCATAAGCACGCAGTTTAAATGTAAGTACAGTTTAATTGTAAAAAACAATTCTATTTCTAGCTATTCGGTTTCGTCAAGCAGTTCTAATTCAGCTAATTCGGTATACTATAAGTATAGATTTTGTTTACACACAGTTAAATGTTAAAGCAGTTCTATGTTAAACAATTCAGTTGAGTATAAATACAGTTTTAAAGTAAAAAAACAGTTCTATTTCAAATAATCCAGTTTAGCATGAGCTCGCAGTTTAAATGTATGTACGGTTTAATTGTCAAAAACATTTCTATTTCAAGCTATTCAGTTTAATCTAACAATTCAGTTTAGCATAAATATGCCGTTAGTTCTATTTAACCCATAGATAGGGCCCTATCAGGTGCTACTACATCGGGCCAGATTGGACCTGGGAGTGATGGCAATAAAGGGGTACTCCGCATTCCCCCAAGCTCCAGCATCACTGGAACCTCATCATCAGATTGTTTAGTGTCATATCCAGGACACCCGTTGGAGGGGGGATGTATTCTACAGCCCCAGCTGACTAGACAATACACAGAGTTAATGTCAAAACAGTTTTATTTCAGATAAATCATTTTAGCATAAGTACACAGTTTAGATGTCAAAACAGTTCTATTTCGAGCAATTCAGTTTAGCATTAGTACGCAGTTTTAATGTCAAAACAGTTCTATTTTAAACAATTCAGTTCAGCATAAATACGCAGTTTAAATGTATAAAAACAGTAAACGCCAACCACAGTTTAGTTCTATTTAACCCATAGATAGTACCCTTTTCAGGTGCTACCACTCCGAGCTAGAGTGGACCTGGGAGCGATGGCAATAAAGGGGTACTCGCATTCCCCAAATCTCCAGCATTGCTGGAACCTCACCATCAGATTGTTTAGTGTCATATACACTCGTTGGGGGGGGTGTACCCTTCTGCAGAGAAGCAGTCGGTGTATTCTAGAGCCCCAGTCGACTGGGCAAACAAAAATTTAGATCTTGGATCTTGGATCTTGTATTGTTAAGAGAAGAGTCTTGGAGATCTAAAGATACTCTCACATCAGTGAAAGACCACTAGCTGGCTCGAAAGTGGTAAAATAATAATTAAGATTATATACAAAGACGAAATGATCACTCATATAATAAGCGAATGCAGCAAATTAGCGCAAAGAGAGTATAAGACGAGACACGAGTGAGTAGGGATGGTGATCCACTGAGAATTGTGCAAGAAGTTTAAATATAACCATACGAACAAATGATATAACCAGAATCTGTCCAAGAAAATGAGACACACAAAATTCTCTGAGATTTTGAGATATAAACGGATCATCTAATCTCGGCCAGACGATCAGACCTAGTGATAGTCAAAAAAAAAAAAAAGTTAACCTGCCGAATAGCTGACCACAAGGTAAAACTGAAGGAAACTGAAGGAAAGTGAAAGGAGAGATAAGTACCTGGACCTTGCAAGAGAACTGAAAAACCTATGGAACACGAAGGTGACTAATTGTGATTGGTACATTCGGTACAGTCACCAAAAGACTGGTACAGGAACTGGATGATTTGGAAATAAGAGAACGAGTGGAGATCATCAGTATTGTTGAGACCAGGCAGAATATTAAGAAGAGTCATGAAGATTTGAAGAGACCCTGTCATTCAAACTTCAGTGAGAAACCATCAGTTTACGCTCAAATGAGTAAAATGATAACAATAACGTGCCAATATGTAATAATATAGTCAAATAATACACAGACCTTGAAATAGTAATTGAAAAAATGTAGCGCCTAAAAACTACCACCGTGTCAATAAATGTGGGAGCTCTGGGTATGATCAAGAAATGGACAGAGAAACACATTAGGATACCTTTCATTTCAAGCCTATAAGAAATATGAATAATTGCTCCTGGCAGAATAGCTTGTCTCTTTAGGAGAGTACTCTCAATATGAATGAGAATATAACACCCAAAAGAGGCAGCAAAAAGAAAAAACATAGATTGCATATTGTTGGAATTCGGGTAGCCATCTTGTTTTTGGTTCAGTAATACAAGAACTCCTTCGGTATTAAGTCGGTATTTGTTGTACATCCCACCAGCCGGACGAGTATAGCATAAGGCCTTTTTTTAGGTGGGTTGTAGCTCAGACACGCTCGGCGGCTCCAAAAATGTCTCGAGCCCCGTCGGCATTCCCCTAAAAAAGGTCGTCTCAGGCGCCAGGCGATAAACCCAGCCCCTCAAAGGAAGGTTAGAGTCTGGGGGGACGGCCCCCTGAGATTCGAGGATGCCGGTCAAGGCACACGTCAATCGACGGCTAGCAGAGCCAGAACACAACCGACCAGATCCGTGTACCAACCAACACGGCCGACCGAGATGTGCCCCAGCTCAGGCCGTATTAAGTTGCTATTTGTGGCATAAGGCTTTTTAGGTGGGTCCGGACGCAAGGCCGTAGCCCAGAAACACCCAGTGTCACCCAAAATGCCTCAGGCCCCGTCGGCATTCCACTAAAAAGGGGCGCCTCAGATAGCTACCCGAATTACAGCCACTTCGAGAGGAGTTAGAGCTTGGGAGACGGCTCCCTGAGGCTCGAGGATGCCGGTCAAGGCACACATCGACCAACTGCCAGCCGAACCAGAACACACGCTACCAGATCTGTGTACCGACCAACACAGTCGACCGAGGTATGTCTCATCGCAGACTGGATTAAGTCTAGATTCTGTTATTTTGCTATTGTTTATATATGATTTAGTCGTCTCTGATTGGCTAATCAACCGCTTCTACTTTAATCGTCTCTGATTGGCTATTCTACTGATGGAAAAGTCTATAAATATTTACTGACAATTTGTAGACGGTCGACTTCTATAGGAGTGGAATTGGGCGCAAGGATCGAGCTTCTTGAACAACTCCGAGTTCTCGCTCACCTGGCGACTTGTTCGGAATGCGTTACCCCTTGCCGGCTTTAACTACAAGGCGGGCCTGGCAGACATGCCCAATTGCGCTAGCAGTGGATTGGAAGAAACGGCTGAGCACGCCTTCTACTACTGCGAGCGAGTTCGCCCGTTTTGGGATCACGTCGGCGAATGGACAGCTCGGATCGAACCCAAACAGCTTGTGCTGCTCGACGTTGGTTACGTCGTAGTCAACGTTCTTCCTCCGTTTCAGGGTGAGAAGCGTATGGTGTTTCTCGCGATTCTAGCTGTAGCTAGAATGGTGATTTGGACGACGCGAAACAAGGGATTGTATGACGATGCAAACTTTTCTCATCGTGATCTGGTTTTGTATTTTAGGCATCAGCTTAGGGTCAAAATCAGATGCGATAGAAAACGCTTGGATCGCATAACATTTAACAAAAGGTGGGTGAATGCAGAGAGCCTGGTCGTGAGAAAGGGGGCAATGTTGGAGTCATCCTTCCCTCCTCTGCCGGTCCATGGCGTCTACGGTACGGGTCCTTCAGGACCCCATATCGGGTAAGTAGGAATTTTCTCCCTTGAAACCTAGTTAGCAGTATGTTGTGAGACATTGTCCCCGTCATCTAGTCGTTATTTTTCTACCTCAAACCCGTATCCCAGTCCGCTTTTGTTGAAGATCTTGAAAATTCATATGTATAAAAAAATCATATTACCTGCTTGTATCAACCCATACCGCGCCCACCCCCCTTTTCTTTTATCCCTGTAGATTAGGATCCCAGTCCAACCTAGTGTAGGTCCGGCTTGTTTTCGGTTCTTTCGCCCCGGAAAACAGTCGGCCGCCAATTTTATAGACGGGGGATGGGAGGGCAACCAAACGGTGAATTTTTCCTTGTTTTTCGCCTGTATATATTTCGGGTTTTTTTCTCCCATTCCCATCATATTCATTGTAAATAAATCATATATTGTAAAATAAAATCATACATCACTTTCGGGTTTTAAGTAGGACTTCTTCATAGAACAAATGTGGTATTTTGGTGGTTGCTGCGCATATGACGATGGATGAATGGTTATATATTGTACTGCTGAATGGGTCGGCGAATGTGGCTAGCTAGGTTCCCTTAGAACACATAGAATAGCATGACTGCTCCTTTTCCCATCCCCCCAAAACCTCAAGGCCGTGTGCCTACCATTTTTATACTAAATGGAAATAAAGTCGACATCTATAGGAGACCCCTCCCCAAACAGTCCAACACATATGATCACTACTCCCAGTCACACTTGGTTTGGGGTAAAGGATTGTAAGAAACCAAAAGTAAAGTTGAAAACTGAACGATAATAATTTTCTATGACAGATTTCAATTTCTGCATAAAGCATTTGTTAGCATGGTCAAATTTCACTCTCTCATACAATTCCAAGTGGATCTTCTTTCCTGCCCAATTGTACCATGGCATGAATATGCGAAATGTACCATGGGACGTTTCCTGCCCAATTATACCATGTACATGAATATGCGAAATGTACATGGGACGTTCATTACATATATACATAGAACATAGGGTCTCGAAATTCGAAAAACATGTAACGACTTCTTTGTTCTGGCACGAACCCTTTTATTACCTTTGAGTTAAAGGTTTCGACATAAGGAGAGAGGCACAATCTTTCTATTCTGACTTTTTCATCTGCCCCCAACACGTGAGGCACCCGCCACAAATGGTCTCCGCGAGCAAGCGAAAGTCAACCGTCTCGTTCGGTGTCCAGTTCTCAACTCTCTGACTTTTTTCAAAATCTCCCAAAATCCTCCAAGCGCTTCCGGTGCGTGACGTCACTCGCACTATGTAACCCCGTTTCCCATCTTGGGCTATTGTGACATCTCTGAGTGACACGTCTGCTCTGCGCGCTCGCTCGCGCGTGAACACCTGTGTTAATGTTGCACCTAACTAACCCATGTGCAGAGCCGAAAGGTTCTCAGCCTAACTAAACCCAAAGGCATAAACCGAAATCCCTCGGCCATTATGTTACACAGTTTTGCCTACTATTGTATTTCTATTGTGCCAGTTTGCTGTATTAGTTTATTATGTGATTAAGTGTTTCATCTATATCACCACAGAAAGAAAACATGTTAGTATCAGGAATTGCGTAGATACAACGATTCAGTGAATTAATCAATATACAAAAAGACCAAATAGACTCATTACTGTAGCAAGTAACAGTAATACTAACAAAAATAGCAAATAGAAAAAAACAATCACAAAACCTAGAAAGTAAAAATGGGAAGAAAAACATCTCTATTGATACTTTAAGCGAAAATCTAAGGAAATTGCACACGTGATGACTTGATATAGCTGAAAAGAGGAAACCTGAAACTGTGATAAATGATAGACGAACGATATTGATGATTAATATGTAGGATAGATAAGCTCAAAAAGATTCTGACTGTTAAGGTGTCGCTTTGTGTAATCGACAATTTAGGGTTAGTTGAAAGTTTTTCTTTTATCATATTGACCCAACCCCTCTGCTCGGGCAGGATATGACACAAGGTCAATTTTTTAAGCGGAGTTTAATAGGTTTGAATTCAGAGTTTTCCTTCTCCTAGACCAGTTGCCTCACCAAGGCTGAAGAACCTTGTCTGCCCTACTATTTACCCATAGCTGGAGAGAGAATAATTGGATTCATACCTTTCCCAAGGGTATTAGTGCGATGTGAAATGCAATCAGTCCAGGATTTGAACTCGTGTCACCGTGTCCAATTCCTGCGACGATAACCATTACACCACGGGCACCACCTCCTTTTATTGGACCAGAGAGTCACGTAACCGAGTGATCCTAAAAATTTTGAAATATATTATATCGTTACTTAAGTCAGTAAGGAATCGAGAAAGTGAGCGGATCTAATTTCAATCTCTACTTTGATCCCATTGGCTCCCTGTATCGGGACCAAGTAATATATGTAAAGAGAAGTCGACAAAGAAATAAAGTTATGTGTAGATAAAAATGTGGTCTTGTCATTCATCATCTCAGTAAAAACTTGTCACAAGACACGACGAGAAAACAACGAACGGATGAAACAAGATGGTGGCTCAAGAGACAGGGCGGGTGACAAAAAAGAACCATAAAAAGAAAAAAAAAAAAAGAAAAAAAAAGAAAAAGAAAAAAGAATTTTTTAAAATGACTTCACCAAATAATGTCATCAGAACCTAATTTTGAAATAGCTGCACCAAATAATGTCATCAGAACCAATTTTTAAAATGACTGCACGGAATAATGTCATTAGAACCAAATTTTTGAAATAACTGCACCAAATAATGTCATCGGAAACAATTATTAAAATAACTGCACCAAATGATCTCATTAGAACCAATAACTACACCAAATAATGTCTTCAGAACCAATTTTTAAAATAACTAGACCAAATGTCATCAGAACCAATTTTTGAAATGACAGCACCAAATGTCATCAGAACCCACTTTTAAAATAACTGTACAAAATAATGTCATCAGAACTAATTTTTTAAATAACGGTACCAAAAGATGTCATCAGAACCAATGTTTAAAATAACTTTACAAAATAATGTCATCAGAACCAATTTTTAAAATAACTGGACCAAATGTCATCTGGACCAATTTTTAAGATAACGGCACCAAATAATGTCATCAGAACCCACTTTTGAAATAACTGCACCAAATAATGTCATCAGAACCAATTTTTGAAATAACTCCGCTAAATAATGTCATTTGAACCAATTTTTAAAATGACTGCACAGAATAATGTCACCAGAACCAATTTTTAAAATAACTCCACCAAATAATGTCATCAGAACCAATTTTTGAAATGACTGCACCTAATGTCATCAGAACCAATTTAAAAAAAAACTGCACAAAATAATGTCATCAGAATCAATTATGTCACAAAACAAAAATTGATTATTTATGGGGAAGAAGAGCAACTGTAGATGAAGCAGTTAATCCCATTATATACGATTATAGCAAACTGGCACAAAAGAAATAAAATACTTGGTACGACTGGGTCGGAACGGTGATCCACTGGGAATTGTGCAAGGCTTTAAAGTTGATCATGCTGACAAATAGTATATGCACAAACCAGAATCTGTTCTAGAAAACAAAACGCATAAAATTATCTGGGGTTTTGAGATATAAACGAATAATTCAATCCTGCTCAGAAGACCAGACATAGTATTTATTAACAAGAAGAAAAGAATTTGTCATGTAGTGGATTTTGTCGATTAAATGGACAATAAACTGAAAATAGACGAAAACAAAAAGAGCGAAATACTTGAATCTCACCGGAGAGCTGAAAAATGAAGGTGAAGGTGATACTTATTGTTAGTATACTTGGAACGGTTTTCAGAGGACTGGAAAAGAAACAAGGGGAACTAAAAATTTGAGGAAGTATCGAGACCATTCAGGTCACAGCATTGTTAAGATTAGCCCGAATACTTAGAAGAGTCCTGGAGACTTGAGAAGACTTGCTGTCTCTTAGACTTCAGTAAAAACCCAACTGTTGAAATTCACGAAGAAAACTAGCCAGTCAAAAGTTTGGAAAAAATGACTTAAAGAATTGGAAATTAGAGGTAGAATTGAGACCGTGCAGACTACAGCATTTTTGTGATCGGCTAGAATGCTCAGAAGAGTCCTGGAGACATGAGGAGATTTGTGGCTACTAAGAATCTATTGAATGACCATCAATTGAAGCTAGAGTTAAAAATTTGCAATGTGTGAAATAATAAGTACCTAAACGTTGCTCTGGCAAAAATATGGAACATGAAGGTGACGTTGATACTAATTGTAATAGGTGAACTCGGAACAATCCCAAAATGTTTCGTTAGGAGACCAGCAGACTTAGAAATCGGAAGAAAAGTCGAGACCATCCTGACTATAACATTATGAAGATCGGCCCGAAAACTGGGAAGTGTCCTAGAGACTTGAAGAAACTTGCTGTTGCTTAAACTCCAATAAAATACCACTAGCTAACGCCGATGTGAAAAACTCCCAAGGAATAACAATAATAATTTCTTCAAACTTAAAAAAATGCGTTGCGTTTCTTTCGTTCCAAAAAAGGAGAAGCAAAATATTACTATATAATTCCTTTGTATAGTCGTCTATGGTCATTGTTGTCTCATTCTTGTCATAGACACCAGCTATTCTACGACACTAAAAGTGTAAGAGCCAATCTCTGATGCCTGGTGCGCTCCATAGAGAGGTATGGTTTCTTTGTTTAATGGCATATCAACTTGTATAGGTTATTTAATGCCAAAACCATTATCCTAGAAGAACAGTAGTTGTACTATTTAACCCATAGCTGGGAGGATAAGGGGTTTCATATCTTTCCCAAGGGTATATGCCCAAAAGTAATAGCGCTACTGGAGTACGAACTCGCTTACTACGATTCCGCAGTCCATCGCTTTAACCATTACACAACGAGGACACCCGTCCATAAAGAGGAATGCTGGCCGGACTAAAGTATTTGTAAACGGGAGGGTTCCCCACTTTAGAAAACGACCTTGTGTTGAAACTGCTTTAACGGAAAAGCTAGCTAATTGATAATGTTGCCTTATAAGATATTCTTTTTTTTTTTGTTCTGCCTTGTGTAAGATTTTTATTTCTATTGAATGATTCAGGAATGCATAGCATTGCTCTACGAGTGTTTCGTTGATGGCAGCCTGAAAAACCGAATATCCATTCGTATTATTTTGCTTTCCAAAAGTATTGTTGTTGTTGTTGATGATGATGATGATGCGGCTTCTTATATCTCCACACCAAACGTTTCTAGTGGAGATCAACTAATAAACATTGCCCTCAAATTTCCTGCACATTTTCTTTTTAGTATTATCGACGATATTAACATTGCTGCGGTCTATACTGTCTCAGTTGTTTTTCGGATTTTTAATTTCTTGTGCATCATTCCCAATATCCCATATCACAATTGTTCGGGAAGGTAACTAATAAATTCGACATAAGACTCCGGTCAGATGTTAGCTACAGTTATATATATATATATATATATATATATATATATATAGAGAGAGAGAGGAGTGTGTGTGAGAGAGAGAGAGAGAGAGAGAGAGAGAGAGAGAGAGAGAAAGTTCTATCACATTTTATTGACAAATAACCACTTTTACCTCTGTTTTAGTTACAAGATGGTGGAAATGCTTATTCATGTTACTTAAAACTCAAGAGTCAAATTAAAACTAAACTCTGTCCATGGCATTTATGACAGTTACATTGATTTTCCAGTTCTCGAGCTAAGTCTTGATATTTATGACTACATTCATAATGAATGTTTTTTTTCTTCAATGATAATAATCAGGTAGTCTCGTGACCTGATTAGGGTTATTTGAGCGTTCTGAACGGTGAGACATACTCTGCTTTTGAAGTTATCTGCCAAGAAGAAAGACTTCTGAAATGGAAAGTACATTTCAAGAATCTGCTTGAAAACCCTTCTGAAATCACTGACAAACCTATCCAAAAAATCATTAATGGTCAACTAGGCGTAAAACTAGGACAGTTTATAAAAGAACTTGGTGCAGTACTGAAAAAAATTAAAAACAGAAAAGCAGCAAGCCTTGCCGAAATAGCCCCTGAAGTTTAGAAGACAAAAAAATTTGACGATATACTTCGATTTGGCAACGCTGTCTATAAACAAAACACAACAGAAAGACGGATGAAAGGTCGCATCACCAAGAAAGTTGACCACGAAATTACTAAGCGGAAATGAATTACGTGAATTGGGAACCGGAAGGAAAACGCGTGGGCGTTGCAAATATTATATAAGCACACAGTTCCAACCCCCATAGGACAGGTTTTCTGCATTGTAAAGATCAGATTCCTCAAGAAAGGTGACTTCGGAATCAGTAAAAACGTCACTGGCATAACTCTAACTACTATAGCTGCTCAGGTTTATAATTTCCCGCTTTTCAATTCTATCCAACCCGAAATCGAGAAAATTCTTAGAAAAAAATCAGGACGGTTTTCGAAGAAATCGTTCCCCAACCTCAGATTCTGATTATCCATCGAATCATCGAAGGAGTGTGAGCAAAGGATCTCAGGACAGTCCAATTGTTCGTAGATTTCACCAAAGCATTCGATTCCATACACAGAGGAAAGATGGAGCAAATACTAATTGTATATGTTCTTCTCAAAGAAACGATTACCGCTATAATGATTCTTTCCCAAAACTCAAAAGCAATGGTTCACTCATTTGATGAAGGCACAACTTCTTCGACATAGTCGCTGGAGTCTTGTCAGAAGATACATTAGCACTACATTTGCCAAGACTTTGCCAAGACTTTGTACTTCAAACTTCACAAGATCTAATTAAAGAAAAATGGTTTCACATTTAAAAAAAGCAAGAAACAAATGATATCCTGTAGAAACTAGAACAGATGCAGACTATACAGACAACTTAGTACTTCTCGTAAATACACCAGCCCAAGTAAAATACCCACAGCATAGCCTAGAGCAAGCCGCGGAAAACATTGGTCTCTACGTGAATGCAAATAAAACAGAGTACTTGTGTTTTAAACAAAAAGAAGCCATCTCCACTCAAAGTGGCAAGCTTCTAAAAATAATGAACTAGTTCACATAGTTCGGCAGCAACATCTCATCTACTGAAAGCGAAGGCGTGGAATGCTATCATATGGAAGTCTGATTTATCCGATAAGATAAAACAGGATTTCTTTCATGCTGTAGTTGTGTCCATGCTACTATATGGATGCACCACATGGATTCTAACAAAACGCACAGAGAAAAGGCTAGGTGGGAATTACACAAGAATGCCGCGTGCTGTCTTGAACAAATCCTGGAAGCAATACCTCACAAAAAAACAACAGTACGGCCACTTCCCTCCCATCCAAAAAACCATTCAAGTAAGACGAACAAGACATGCAGGACACAGCTTGTGAAGCAAACGACGTTCTTTTTATGGACTTTTGCACATGGACGTGCCAGTGTTGGCCGACCAGCAAAGACTTACATCAGCTCCGTGCGGGTATACGAGAGACAACCTAGAATACCTGCCAGAAGCAATAGATGATCAGGATGGATGCAGAGAGAGAGAGAGAGAGAGAGAGAGAGAGAGAGAGAGAGAGGGAACTCCGTGCTGCCAGCCTGACTTGATGATGATGATAATGACTTTTCCTATTCTCAAAGACAGCTTCCACTTTGACCATTTTGTTTAAGAATCTTTTTGTCTGACTCATGTATAGTACATAACATTAGTAGACTAAAAACATAAAATTAGTTACCAGCTATTTTGCAGATCAGATATAAAATTTCTGAGCATGTGAGAATATATTATGTATAAGTGAGTTTAAAAAGTATCAAGACTAAATGTATTTATGCGAGGTATTATCTCCTCGTTCATTGAACAGTTCCAGTAAGATCCCAGTAAGTGGTGGCTTGTAGGACAATATATAAATAAATCTACAGAAGCCATGGAGTACTAAAACGATTCCTGATAGTTTTCTGGAGAGTCAGTTATCGCGAGCAACCTACAAGAATTGAGAAGAATCCATAAGACTGGCCGTGAAAATGATATACAACCATTTATCTCAATAGAAATTAACAAAGAAATATTTTCTCCAAAAGAGTCTCCCTGACACTCAACACTTATTCCAGTGAGTTTGTCATTGTTCAAATCATCACTGTTATCGGGGCTTAGAATACGCTGACTGCATCCTCTGAGAATAGAAAAAGAAAGATTAGCTGTGCTCACTTTATTTGTTTGCATTTTCTTAATTAATTCCGTTTTTTTCTGCTCAATTCTCAGAGACTATGAAACTCATCCCCCCCCCCAAGCAGTGGAAATTTACTAAGCTTTTTGCTTAGGTGTGGCACAAGGCCATATGAAAGGGGCACCCAATGAGACTCGAACTCACTCGTGTAGGTTTGCTAGCCGAGCTTGCTAACCATTACACAACCAGAGGCGCCTCCCCCCCCAAGCAGTGGGTTAAACAGTATCACCACTGTTCTTCTACAATAATGTATTTGGCATTAAATAACCCACGAAAGTTGATTTGCCATTAAACAAGGAATCCAAATCAAACCAGACTATTTCCTAAAGAAAAGCCATCCTTAATTAGCTGTGCATATTTTATAATCTTAGGGAGTCAATCTACCATTATCTTTATTTGAGTAAGTGTTTAGTTTCTTTACTCCACATCAGAGATAAAAGCTATTTTATGGGTCTTATCAATGGTGTAATTAGTTCCACCAATAAATGATTTTTTCTCGTTTTCATTGTTCTCCCTGAAGTCAAGTCTAAATCATTTCGGTCATAATTTCTTGTATTTGTTTTCCTGAATTTTTTTGGAATGGGTTTAATATTTTTACCAGCTATTTTTGGTTGAATTTTTCTATTATATCCTCTTCCATGTCATTTAAAACCGCCTTAAAAAGATTTCCACTCACTGATCTTTTGTTTGGATTGCTTTGGTATCTTTGTTTAATGGCATATCAACTTTCGTGGGTTATTTGATGCCAAAGCAATCGTTATAGAAGGACGATAGTGGTTCTATTTAACCGATAGTTAGGAGATTGGGTAGGTGGGGAACTTCTCATCAAGTCAGATTTGATATTTTATAGTGGGGAGCCACACCTGAATCAAGACTCATGCATGACTGTCACAAAAATGTTTTATTCACTCGGAGTCAAGCGATAAACTCAGCTCTGTCAGGGAGATATTTTCTGGCTGGAAGTCCCCTTAGATCGAGCGACCAGCTTAATAACACCTACTTAGTGCGAGCGACAGGTGGTCCCCGAAAACCAGGGAGGTGGTGAGCCAGTGGAATTAATTGAGGGATAAAAGGGGTTCATACTTTTTCTAAAAGGTATTTATCAAAAAGTGAAAGTGAAAGTAATAGATGTTAGCCACTACACCAGGGGGACTCTCTCCTCCTATCTTTCGTAATTATTTTCACTCTCTTTGCATTACATAATTATTTAATTTCATCTTAATCAAAACCAAATTACTTACCTTATTCTTCTAATTTTTCGGCCACTCCATTAGGTCAGAAATAACCCAAGTTAGAGAAGTCCATGCGTACATGAAGATAAGGATAAAAATTGATCAGTTCCTTTGGAATTTTCTTTTTGAGAGCTTCCCTGCCATTAAAAACTAACCCTAACTTTACTCTTTTAAGTGCAATAGTGGGTAGACGACACTTTCTAAGTGACATACTTCTTATGTTCTCGGTCACGAATAACCGTGAATTCTGATTGTCATTATTTTTATGGGCCAAATAAAAGTAAAGTTGGCGACTTTAGTCGAGGGTGACCCAAAGGCTCCCTTTTCAATAGCTTCGATCCCAAGGTGTAGGGAAAGGCGCTACTCCATTCCTTGGATTGCTCCACTTTACACTTGATTCTCACCTTAGAGTGCTGAGTGCTAAGCAAGGCGGCATCAAGTACCATTATCTGCCAATTACGTTGTCCTAATTACAACAATTCCGTTAATTCATGGAAAATTGCTAACGAAATTCACGCGAAGGAAAAACTGGAATTCAACACACACACAAAAGAAAGAAATATAAAAATTCTCAATAGTTGTTATTAAACAAATTTTTATATTTCACTAAGAATGATTAATCATACGAGGTGCATACGATAAGTTTCCAAACTTTTTTCGTATAGGAATTTTAATTTGTCGGAGACACTTGTAAATTCAGTATGTTATTACTATACATCTTATGAGATGACTGACCAATTTTTATGATTTCAGCTTCAAATGAACAGCTACAGCAGCAATTGGAATACTCCCTACAAAAAAAACCTGATTGTCACAGTTGGTGAATTTCAAAAATGCAATCTGGACGCCAGGACACTTTAGAAGAACGATATGCAATAAAATTCAGTTTTAGACTTGGAAAAAATGCCACAGAAACGTATGGAAGTCGTCAGACAGCTTTTCGACCATCTTACATGAATCGAGCATCAGTTTTTGAGTGGCATAAGAGATTCAAGGAAGGCAGGGAGTCTGCGAGGGATGATGAGAGGTGTGAGAGGAGTAAGGAAGTCAATACACCAGAGTTGATTGGCCAAAGGATTAGGGTTAGGGTTAGTATGTTGAGGTTTTAAGGAAGTTCAGAAAGAGATTCCATCGGAAGAGGCCAGCGCTGTTCAAATCGGGTCGGTGGCATTTCCATCAGGACAATGCACCAGTCCACAACTCCACCCTTGTCACAGACTATTTGACCAAGATGGGTATCATGACAGTTCCTCAGCCTCCCTATAGTCCAGGCCTTGCTCCCTGTGACTTTTGGTTATTCCCTAAGCTCAGAAGCTGTCGTTATGAGACAATTGAGGAGATGAAAGAGGCTGTGACGAAAGTCATTGACATGCAGACACAAGGGGACTTCCATGGGGCCTTCTAGAAGTTGTTGGAACGGTACAACAAGTGCATTGTAGCCGGAGGAGATTACTTTGAAGAGGGCAATAGTTTCATGTGTGTACTATTAATAAAAGTGCCTATACGAAAAATGTCTGGAAACTTATCATATGCACCTCGTATATCGCGAATATGAAAAAGAAAAGTGGGGTAGATATCTTACAGTTTGTATCATCACATCTTGTGTGATAGATGTAGTGTCCAAATTTCTCGTTTACTTGTGTCTGGGCGAAGTCAAATCAAAGCGCCTTTTTACCGTCAAAGGGAGAAAATCATTTCTCTTGAAAACAAGGGCAGATAATTATATTGGAACAATTGCCCCTTTGGGACAGAAATTTTAAAAAAGACATTTTTCGCACGTTCCTTTCACAAGATTTTTAACAGGTAAAGTTTTTTTCGAATGCACACCCTCCCCCGAACGCAGCCCACAAGGCAAATTCGATGCAAGATCAGTTTAAAATGGAATTGTCAGGACCTGGCACACATCTTGTTTTTTTACACCTCCTGTACGAAGTCGAGAACATGGCTGAAGAAGTTGAACATTTCTGTCTGAAGCGCGCTTAGCATACCAGTTATTCTCGTAGGAAATGGAATTGGCGACCCGAGTTCGAATTCCGGATAAATCTGTTTGCATTTTACTTCTTGCTAATAACTTTGGGAGAGGTATGGATCCATTTCTTCTCCCTTATCAGCTATGGGCAAATAGTTAGGCAGATTGGGTTCTTTAACCTTTGTTACATATTGACCTTTGTCAGCATGTTATTTGTGGGTTTCTAACTGTGTAAACGAGGGGACAGCGGAAATTAATCACATGAATTGGGAACCGGAAAGAAAACGCGTGTGCGCTGAAAATATCATATAAGCACACACTTTCAACTCCCGCAGGACAGACGGACAATCAGAAGAAGCGGGCAGTCAGTGCAGAAGCTACTCTGAGCATAGCCCTGGTAGCTAGTGACTTCGAGTTGAGAAGTGGTTCTATGCAGCTCCGTCAAAAAAGTACTCAGTAGAGCTCTGAATATAGAATCACAATGTGGGTTTAGAATATATGGTATCATTCATAGCAGTCCGAGTCCTTCTTCACTCTCTCTCTCACTTGCAACATTTCGATCCTTTCGTGACAATAAAGAAGAGAGAGTTATATTCTTATAAAGAAATGTGTTATTTATTCCTTCATTTGTATACAACACGTTGATGAGGCAACTTGTCAAGGGGTGAATTTAAACCAGCTGTATTCCATTTTGAAATGATCTTGTGTCTCATCTTACTAATGGCCAAGGGTTGGGTCAATAATTACCCGAATCCCTGTCCGAAGGCCAAGTAATTGATAAATCATCATTTTCCTTTGGGGGCAGACAGAGTGTGACATATAAGTGTGGGGAAGGATAAAAAGTGTTAAGCCCCCTCCCTCGGAATCACTCTCAGAAAACCTCTACTCTGATGGTGTCATGGGAGGCTTTTACTCCCCCCCCAGGTCTAAATCACAAGGACTATTTTCACCTTTTTATTTTTTACGCGCTCTACTTAGAGACGAGAATAGTGCTGGAGCAGAAGGAATACGACACTTACTAGACCGAATCCCGGAAGAAATTCTTAGTTGCAAAATTTTGATCCGCGGTAAAAAAATAAAAAAATTGTAATGAAATAATCGAAAAGATTTTTAAAAAGATGAAAAAGTAAAGAAAAAAAAAACTGAAACAAAACAAAACAAATTAAAAGGAAGAAAAAACAAAAAAGAAAAAGGAAGAAAAGAAATAAGAACTGTAAAAAATTTTTTTTTAAATTAAAAGGAGGAAACGCAAAAGAGTGAAAGAAAATGTCAACAAAGAATAAAGAAACGACAAATACATTTAGGATTACATTTTTATTAAATCAACTGAATTTCAACAGAAAAGTGCTAACAATGGCAGTTCTGTTTCTGTGTTCTTACTTTTTCAAGTTTTGCAAAGTAGCACCATCAACATAATCGATAATGAAGTAATCTCCGTCTGATGGCCAGTAATTATTCAAATCTGAAATTCAAAAATATACCAAATTAAGACAACGTATAGACAATATGTGTATGTGAAAAGGTGAATGCTTAAATGTGCATTCATTTCATGAGTTTTATATTGATAAAATATTAAATAATTAAAAAAGGATAATGGGAACGAAATTGCAATGTTTGTTGAAGGATCTGCCTAATTTAGATTAGGGAATAAAAACACACTTACCAGCATGTTTCTTTGAACTCCTGACATAAATTATCCATTGGTGTTGAGTTGTTTCTGTGATTCCATCGACTGAATACAAAAATTCGCCGCTGATACTTCTTGCTGTTGGAGTCTTTCGTGTTGTTGTAAATCTATTATAGAGAAAAAAAATCATAACTTGTATTGGTTATTTAATGGATTAATTGGTTATTTATATTGTAGGATCGACTGGATTATTTAATCATTGATCAATCCCTAACAAAAGAAAAAAAAAACGATACAATTATATGGATGTTATTTGTATTTTTTATTCGTTTTTCCAATAAATGCATTTCATATATATATATATATATATATATATATATATATATATATGAAATGCATTTATTGTGTGTGTGAACACAGAATATATAGATGTATGTGCGTGTGTGAACACAGAATATATATATATATGTGTATGTGTGTGAACACAGTATATATATATATATATATATGACTGCGTGTGTGTATACTGTATTTTGCCGCTGTAGAAGTTTGCAAAACCTCATAGCAGCACCCGGTTTTTCTTCATCATTTGAAGCCACTATGTTCTTTCCTTGTTCTCTCCGCCGCTTGCCAGATGTTAGGCCTTCCAGTCCCGCATTTTGAAGGTTCACCTTCAGTTTATCAAGCAAGTTTGGGTGGTGGCGGCTCCATTGGTGTTCTGTATTAGAGCAGATTCCAAGATATTTTGTGAAGGTATTTCTTCGGACCTTTTCTATAAGTCCCAACAAGATTTGGAAACTAACGTCGTCAATGAGTGCGAACTGATAACTGTATATGAAGGTTACCCTCTACAATGTCTATCCTTTTTCAATGAAGATATTGCGTTAACCACATGACAAATGCCATCTCCTGGTAAAATTACCATTGCATCTGGTAATGTACGAGGTCTCTCTCTCTCTCTCTCTCTCTCTCTCTCTCTCACACACACACATACTCACACACACAAGATAAAACAGAGTTCACTTACGTGAGGCATTTATGAGAGTGTGAGGCCAATATGAGCAAATTTTTCAGTTTTTGTCTTGGTTCGTTGACGTAAGCGCTGCAGTGCGTAATGTTGCCCACACGGACATCAAATGTCACGTTTACCTGTCCACAACTGTTGCTGGCCGGTTGACATATTGTTGCTGAAGAAGAAGAAAAAAAAGTTAGTTTTTATATGGATTTAGCATAAACAATCTATTTTTATTTTTATATATTCTTATTTATTTTTTTATTTCTTATTCTTGTTTTTTTTCCATAATCGTAACGATTAATGTAAAAAAAAAAAAAACGACAAGATTCATTGAACTTTTTCTCTTCCACAACTTAAGCTAAAAACCCGCAACAACTAAAACTGAGTAACTGCAAGGGTCGACTGAAATTTTCATAGGCTGACTAAGATACTTTCATGAAATGTGATCATAGTCTCCCCTTGTGGTCCACACATCGGTGTTGCAGTGCTTGGATCATCAATGGTTGATATGTTGTCATCATATGAACTTTTCAGCCAATGAACTTTTCAGCCCCTCCCCCTAGCATAGTTGTAGATTACTAGCTTTTTTTTACAATTCTTCTTCATTATTTCTATAACCTGGTTTCGTCGTGGGGGGGGTGTTATTCATGTCACACGTGTTTCGGACAAGAATTCCTCGGTATCTCTGCATATTAATCACGTAACTGCAGTCTTAATACGTAATTCTACGACGTATATCTGCCATTGGCTTAAAAAACAACAAAAACCACACACACATACATCCCCCCCAGATGATCATTACATAAGACACCTCAGGGATTTCATGCTTGATCGCGCGTGCACACACACACACACACACACACGCATCACATCAAATTCCTTACAATAACCCATAGTCAAACTTTAAAAATACTGTATATATTCGAGCATCATCCGATACTATCCAGGATTATTTATTGACTTTTGCAGCTGGAAAACTGTAGGTATACTAGTTGGCCTAGGCCTAGCCTTGGCCTAGGCTATTCATACACACAGAAAGTTTGCATTACGGATATAGTGCAACTCCCTTAATATTAGGCTAAAGTTTTGGTCCCAGAAAGTCGCATGATACGTTATTATGTCCGGTAATTGTTTGCCGAGAAAAGATTTATTTTGGCGGAGTGAAAGAAACAGGGAGTTTTCTTAATCGGAAAAGTACTTACGAGATGGTCGTTGAGGGACTGGCTGAACTGGCTGAAGTGGTTGACCCTGTTGACCTGGTGGACCTTGATTTGGAACTCCGGGGATGGGGAAACCAAATTGGTTAAAATTTGAAGGTATTAAGGGAGATATTGGTGGAAAATTTAACTGCGCTGAAATGATTAAAACAAATTTTTGTAACTGATCTAAGTACTTTTATCTCGTATCGGTATCACAGTCGGATTAATTTCCATATAAATAAATAAATTTATAAAAAAATAACGATTTCAAAAATATATTAAACCTTTCCAAATCAATTATTTGGATGAAGTTTGAGCTATGTAAAAAAATCTTTAAAAATACATAATGTAGCTATAAAATCACATCATTTTCTGTCACAAATTCAGTTTCATTAGTAAATAAAAATCTTGAATTATTTTAGAAGTGTAAAATAGATAAAACTGTTGTGTTCCTCTGGAATATATGGATTTCTCTCTTGTATTTTTTTTATGAAGTACATGAATTATTATCATAAAATCTGTAGAGTAAGGAACTGTTCATTTTGGGAGGCTGCAAAACATGGCAGTGGGCTGGCAAGGCTAGAAGAGGCTATATTTTTGGGCCCGGAAAGTTAGACTTTCGGTGGAAGTGGAATACTTTATTTTATTTTTGTATCTTATTACATTTTAAAACTTTATTAATTTGTTAATCCTCAAAGTGTACACAGACTGTCACTTTAATAATTGTATTCGGTAAGGTTACCAGTTTCTGTTTGGAATATCGGAAGTCTTAAAGATCAAGATAGCTTTTTTTCTTTTTAGTTTCAATCTAATTTTAAATCTAGATTTTAATTTGAAGTTTAATATCTTTTATGACTTATCCTGCTGCCGTAACAATTATATATAAGAAATGTTCAGTAAAAATTTGCATATTTTTCTGCCATTTTCTGCTCCAAATATATTTTAGGAAACGGTTCTATTTATGCATTTTCTAAGATAAAATTTACGAGCTATAAATTCGAAAAAATTTTATAAACATACTTTTATTTATATTCTTTCTGACGACTATATCAATGCATACTATACATTTTCCCACCAATTTTTTGGACCCCTCTTGGTCGTAAAGATGGACGTCTTCTGATAATAGGTAGGAATAGATAGGAATTAAAAATAGAGAAACTTAGTCATTTTTGATGCACTTGATAATTTCGTACGCCAATGAATTTTAATGAATACTTCAGTAGAATTATACAAATTAATTAGAAAAAAAAGAAAAAAAGACGGAATAAAAAAAAAAACGAACGAAAGAAAGAAAAAGTAAGAAAGAACGAAGGATAGAAAGAAAAATACAGAAATAAAGAAAGAAAACAAAATAGATACATTCTAGATAGATGAATAAATAAATAAGAAAAAGAGAAAAATAAAAACAGAATAAAGGAAATGAAAAATACGAATGAAAGAAAAAAGTAAAACGGAAAGAAAAAAGAAAGAAAGAAAGAAAGAAAGAAAATAGATAGATGCGATAAAATATTGTAGAAAGAAAGTAAGAAAGACAGATGTATGAGGAAAGAAGGAAAGAAAGAAGTCATAATTTAACATTACATATAAAGACGGGTTTGGAAAAAAAGAAGGAAAATAACAGATATAATAAGAGATTAACTGACAAAAAACATCAAATTCCATTCTTAGACATGTGCAGTAAAAGATGCAAACTTAAACGTCTGCCTACATCTTTCATTTTTCGTAAGTCTTCATTGGCAAAACAAAGAATAAAATAAATAAATAAATAAGAAGATAAACGATAAATACTTACAGAACAGCGGGTTCAATGGATGAGGAATAGTCTGAATATTTTGTGGTGGTGGAGGATGGAATATCAAACGATTTTTCATCAAATTGAAAAGGGACACATCAATTGAATGGATGGCTAGAAATTCTAAGAGGTCATCGTAGGCACCGAGGTTACTGTTGAGGATATTGCTTATCTACAATAGAAATATGGCAATAAAATGAAATATCACAAAAAATTTACAAATACCATCGTTTTTCTTTTACATTTTTCGTTTTTTTTAATGAATGTCTTTATTCAATACTGGATTGTGAACGTCCTTTTAGAGTTAATTAAATTTCTGGATTTATAGTATAAGGAAACATCCATTTTCCCCTGCTATATTTTAGGGAATGTGTGTGTGTGCGCGCACACGCACGCACGCACACACACATACACACACACACACACACACACACACACACACACACACACACACACACACACACACACACACAAAAGAGAGTCGTTCAAAAAGTTCTAAGCCTCATCCAGATTCATAGGACACCTTTCCCCTCTGTAGAGGCCTCACCTGCACAAAAAACTATGAGAGAAGTCTAAATTTGCTTTTCTGGTTTCATAAAGTGATAGTGTTTTGCCACAATAAAATGTTCAGCAACAATTTTTCATCTGGATAAGGCTTAGGACTTTTTAAACGACCCTAGTATTTATATATATTACAGTACTTGTAGGGCAATGGTTATCGTCATAGGAAGTGGACTCGACTACCTGAGTTCAAATCCTGAGCGAGGTTATTTTCATTTTACATAGCGCTAATACTTTTGGGGGAAAATGAATCCAACTATTCTCCTAATTATGGGTAAATAGTAGGACAAACTGGACTCTTTAACCTTCTTATAGCAACCGGTCTAAGAAAAGGAAAACTCTGAATTCAAATCAGTTGTAGACCTGGAGAAGGATGGGCTCTGCTATGCTATTCCTTCCCAAAATACGTGACATGAGTAACGTTCTCACGGCCAAGCTAGTTTATAAGACCATTGATATATGTGTCTCTCTCTCCCTTTCTATCTCTTTATATATATATATATATATATATATATATATGTGTGTGTCTGTATGTCTGTGCATGTGTGTGTGTGTGTGTGTGTGTGTGTGTGTGTGTGTGTGTGTGTGTGTGTGTGTGTGAAAATGTTTCTTCCGTAATTTTCTATTCGTGAAAAATAAACTAAACATAAATCTGAGACAAAACTTATTTTATTTGATAACCAAATTTTCTAGCTTCATGGAATTAGCAAAAGATAATTTATTTAATTGATAATCAACATAAGTTAGACCAAAAATATCGAATCAGTAAGAAATCTTTCATATCTGCTGTTTAGAGAGATCTGTCGTATTTGATGTTTAGAGAGATCTCTTCCCGTGAAAAAACGATCATATTCCTTTTCAGATATTGACTTAGATTTGCCTGGTAAACCTTTGGCAGTCAGAACAAGAAACTTGGTTCCTTACTTTCTACTGTGCAACAACCAGGTTCCAATAGGAGGAAATTTTGCTTGAAAATTATAAAAATCCTTCAAGAAGGAAAATTAACATAGAATATGATCAAATAATATGGATTGTTCCCGGTCAGCATTTGGTATAGGTTTAAAAGAAATGCAAAGATCATGAAAGCATATTGGTAGACCACGGAAGATATCAACACCTCAAGACCAAACTCTTGAAATAACATGTTTTATGAATAGAAAATAGACAACCAAGCAAAGGAAAAATGAATGAGCGAAAACAGGAGTTAACGTCCGTGACAGAACTGTCAGAAATAGGCTTCATGAAATGGGGTTTAAATACAGAAAGGCCAAATGCAAACCAGCCCTAACAGCTACACATGAGAAAGGAAGATTACAGTGGACTAAAGGGGAGAAACAATGGAGTGTGGACGATTGGATGAAAGTGATATTCAGTAACAAAACACAAATCTCCATTGGCCAAGATGATGATGCTGAACTTTTATCTGGTCTCGTGCCCACGAAATATATAATGATGACTGCCTGGTGATAAAAAAATCCCCTAGTTGTTTATAATATGGGGTGATGTAATAATAATAATAATATGAAATACATGGATTCTGATACAAAAGATTTACATTTATCTACGACAGATTAACTCCGTAATAAAGTAAATGCCGACGAGAAGCAAGAATACCTGAATGGATGACTCAAAGAAAAAATCCACACGGATCAAAAATGTATTTGTCACTGCCTCCCACCAGACAGGACATGACACACGGTCAATGACCCGAAGGCCGATTATTGTGGAGATTTAGGGGATAAAATAATCATGAATTTTGTCCTGTGTCTTATTCAGTAAAAATAACCATGAATTTTGTCTCTGGTTCTTTTACAGTAAAAAAACCATGAATTTCGTCCCTGGTTCTTTTATGGTAAAAAACCCCATGAATTTCGTCCCAGGTTCTTCTATATTAAAAATAACCCTGAATTTTGTCCTTGGTTCTTGTGCGGTAAAACAACCATGAATAAATAATGCTTAATTATTTATACTCACATGATTGAATTGCCGTTGAACATCCTTGTGTAAATTGATCCACTTTTCCAATTCATTTTGCCAGTTTGTAGCCCGGATGTTAGTCTCGTTTTTAATTCTATCAACCGTATTCTTCCAGGCGTTCCAATCCGTTTGTCCTAAAATTGCGTGCCATTTAGGCCACTTCAACACATAGTCCACGGATGATATCCGGCCGACATTTTGTGGTATTGTGGGGATGTTCCCTTCGAAAAGGAAAGGGTCTTGGAAGAATGGATAGTCTGGAAAAATGAAGTAGGAAAAACGGTTAATAATCGATGTTATTTCTCTTTCTCTCTCATTCCCCTCTCTCTCTTTCCATATATATATATATGTGTGTGTGTGTGTGTGTATGATTGTGTGTGTGTGTGTTGTATTGTGTGTGTGCGTATATAGATATGTCTATCTCTCTTTCTCACCCTCTCTCTTTATATATATATACACACACATGCAAATATGTGTATAAAAGTATATATATGTATGCATGTATATATATATGTGTGCATGTATGTGAGTATCTGTGTATTTAGATCTGTGTAGATATATTCATGTGTACATGTGTGTGCATATGTAGATAAGTAATACTATCAGTCTATTTATCGATATGTGTATGTGTATGTATCTTCGTAGATATGTGTATCTATTTGTATGAGTATCTATCTATCTATCTATCTATGTGTATGTCTCTGTGTGTGTGTGTGTGTGTGTGTGTGTGTGTAGATATTGGTGTATATCTATTTGTATATTTGTGTATATATCTATGTGTAGTTCTACCAATCTATCTATGCGTGTGTATATGTTTCTCTCTCTCTTTCTCTCTCTCTCTCTCTATTATATATATATATATTGTTACAAAATAGATCGGTGACATTTATTTTTGACACGTAGTGTAGCATTCAAATTAAAACCTGAACCATTAAACGACTGGAAAAACTGAGCGGTATGATTGACAGCCGTTGATCTGAGGGTCAGTGTGAGACCACACCTCTGATAGGATGGTTTCAGTCAGGTGACCAAGACGGTCCTAGAGTTAGAATAAGTTAGATCTATTAGTGAGAAACATCCGACCTGACCATATCAAAAGAAGAAGTAGCTAAAAACAATCCACAGTTTTATACAGTATCAAAATGTAGATAAAAAGAATAAACTTACCTAAATTTTGGAGGGGGAATGGTGGCCCTGTAACAGATAAAAAATATATGCACAATGTTTTTTTTTTCTTTTTAATCTGAAAATAACAGAACTTTAACGTAAACAAACATTTCAGCAACGATGAAGACATACCCGACTTGTCGGCTTAATTATGAGATTTTCATTGTCTGGTGATGATTAAAAGATGTTTCACCGAATGTGGAAGGTTATGTTTTGTGTGACGATTTAAAAATAGTCTGGATGTTTGGTTTTTAAAATTTTTGCTTTTGTGTCAGGTTATTGTTGTTGGTTGGTTGTTTTGTTTTAAGGCGTATCAACCCTTTTGGGATCATTTAATGCCGAATTAAATTTAAAACAATTCAGTTTACTAATTTTTTTGTTGACACACATTTAAATGTCAAAAAAATTATATTTCAAACAATTCAGTTTAGCATAAATACACCGTTTAGTTCTTTTTGACTCATAGATAGGGCCCTATCAGGTGCTACCACTCCAGGCCAGAGTGGACCTGTGAGTGATGGCAGTGAAGGGGTACTCCGCATTCCTCAAAGCTCCAGCATTACTGGAACCTCACCATCAGATTGTTTAGTGTCATATCCAGGACAGTCGTTGGGGGAGTCTTACCCTTCTGCAGAAAAGCAGCCGGTGTATCTACAGCCCCAGCTGACTGGGCAACATGCTATTGTAAACGAAAAGAAGAGTTCATTGTCGTTTATATTTACATTTTTCTGTATTTGTTTCTTAAGAGTTATTTTTTCACAGTCCTATTGAATTCGAAAACATCTTTTTTATCCATTAATAAAACCGTAACCGGTAATAGCACTCTGAGTGAGTAAACCTGGGAGTAACGGCAATGAAAGGGTACTCAACACACCAGTCGAAAATAAGAAGCAGAAAATGGAAGATAGTCTGAATTTCAATTATAGTTGCCCATTATATGACACTTAGAATTCAATAATGGTTGCACACTGCATGGCACAAAAATTTGACTATAGTTGTACACTGCACCGGCATTCGGAATTCGACTATAGATCTACACTGTATGGCACTTGAAAGTCGATAATAGATGCACGCTGCGTGATACTAGGAATTCGACAACAGATACACAGTACTTGATACAGAAAGTTCGACTTTAGTTACACACTGCATGGCACTACGAATTCGATAATAGTTGTACACTGCATGGCACTACGAATTCGATAATAGTTGTACACTGCATGGCACTAGGAATTCAATAAGAGTTGTACACTGCATGGCACTACGAATTCGATAATAGTTGTACACTGCATGGCACTACGAATTCGATAATAGTTGTACACTGCATGGCACTACGAATTCGATAATAGTTGCACACTGAATGGCACTAGGAATTCGATAATAGTTGTACACTGCATGGCACTAGAAATTCGATAATAGTTGCAAACTGCATAGCACTAGGAATTCAATAATAGTTGCACACTGAATGGCACTACGAATTCGATAATAGTTGTACACTGCATGGCACTAGGAATTCGATAATAGTTGCACACTGAATGGCACTAGGAATTCGATAATAGTTGTACACTGCATGGCACTAGGAATTCAATAATAGTTGTACACTGCATGGCACTACGAATTCGATAATAGTTTCACACTGAATGGCACTAGGAATTCGATAATAGTTGTACACTGCATGGCACTAGGAATTCGACAACAGAATTTCACTATACGGTACTCAGAATTCGACCATAGATGCGCACTGCACAGCACTAGAAATTCTATTATAGATGCACACTGTACGGTACTGTCGTCGCTAACTGCAGTGAAACTGTTAATTTTTATCACCGTTTATTCTTTCCTTTTAAATTACAATAAATATTGCCAGTAAAACAATGCCTTCTGCACATAAGCTTAAAGAACCACACGTTTGATAAATTTCTAAATATAATTTAAGAAAATGCTGAATTTACATCAGGAATAATTCATATATTCAATTGAAAGAAAAGAAAATATGCCAAGGCCACCTGTTGACCTGTGACACTATGTAATAAAAATATTTATATTTAAAATTTAAAAACTTAAAATTAGAATGTCGAGGATGTGTGACACTATAAGTTCTTCTGTTGCTGAATGTACATATTTAGTTGCAATAATGCATATGAGTGTATGTACGGGCATTTCTGTATATGTATGTGTGTATGCGTAGCATAAAATTATATTCACGAGGGAGGGGTGAGCGTATCTGTACGGGTGAGTGTGGGTATAGTTAGCGTATATGCATATATGTACTTAGATATAACAAATCAAGAGATTACTTACCAATTGGACGAACGTTACACGATAATCCTTTACATATTCTTTTTATCGTTGGGTCTGATTCAGCTAAAATGCAAACAACATAATATTTAATATAATGTTAACTCATGGCGTCAAAAGATGACGGCTATATTTAATATCACGGTACTAAAGCAATTTAAGATTTATAAATAATAGAAAAAAAATCCCCCCAAAACTATTTCTATTTCTCTCCTGGTCATTTTTATTCTTTTTTGAGTTATTCTTTCGATTTTTCACAATGTTTCTTTACTTTTTTCTAATTTCTTTTTTCTTTAGTTCTTTCTTTTTTATCTTCTTTTTTGCTTTCACCATTTTTTTGTGATTTTTCTTTCTTTCTTTCTTTCTTTCATTTCCCGACATTAGGAGTATCCAATACATAAAAATGAGCGAATTACCCACCGTTTCTTCTCTAATCTTTAAAGTTTAATACAGAAAAGAGTGTTTTTACATTTTTTTCTATATTTCTACTTTACCAAAAGGTCCATTATTTAGAAATGAACGATGCGTTTATGTAGAGGACGCTTCTGGCAACGCAGTTTAGTTTTATATCAGTGGATTACAATAATTATATTTTATTTATTTGTCTTTGGTATGTCACTATGAATAATTAGAGACAACAATAGAATGCAAATTATGGAACAGTTCTTATGCTAAAATGATAAATGCTGTTTATTAAAGGCGTAAAGTAAGATGGCGTTGGCACATACATAATCGTTTTCATTTGTCATTGCATAGGATTTGAATGCAATTATCCTAGAATGAACTCACATTACTTAATATTATATAAGGGTTGTAAGATACATGTTAAGAAAGAAAGAAAGAAAGAATTGCTTATATTAAAGTTCAGGATCTTAATTCAATTTAAATTTTCTAGACTTGATGGAGTAGTATTAGTCTTTTCTTTTTTTTTAATTAAGTTTCTAAGCCTTTTTTTATTAGGTTTCTACGCCTTGTTTTAAAATTAAGTTTCGAATTTTTTTTTTTTTTTTTACAAAAATAGGCTTCCACCCTTTTTAAAAATTAGGTTTCTAAGCCCTTTTTAAAATTACGTTTCTAAGGCTTTTCTTAATATTAGGTTTCTAAGCCCTTTTTAAAATTAGGTTTCTTATTTTTTTAAATTAGATTTCTAAGCCTTTTTTTAGATTAGTTTTTCAACCCCCTTTTTACACTAGGTTTCTGAGACTTTTTTAAAAAATTGGGTTCCCGAGCCTTTTGTTAAAATTAAGTTTCCAAGCCTTCTTTTAATTAGGTTTCTAACTCTTTTTTTTAAAAGAATTTGGTTTGCAACCCTTTTTTAAAAATTAGTTTTCTAAGCATTTTTAATAAGGTTTCCAACCCTTTTTTAAAATTAGGTTTCTGAACCTTTTTTAAATTAGGTTCCCAACACTTTTTTTTTTTAAAATTAGGTTTCTAAGCTTTTTGAATAAGGAGTCCATGTCGATTTTTTTTTTCAAAATTAGGTTTCTAAGCTTTTTTTAAATTAGGTTTCCCAACCGTTTTTTTAATTAGGTTTTTAAGCTTTTTCTAAATATTAGGTTTTTGAAATCAGGTTTCTTTTTTTTTATTTTTTAAATTAGGTTTCTAAGCCTTTTTTGAGATTAGTTTTTCAACCCCTTTTTTACATTAAGTCTGAGCCTTTTTTTTAAAATTAGGTTCTCGAGTCTTTTGTTATAATTAGGTTTCCAAGCCTTCTTTTAATTAGGTTTCCAACCTTTTTAAAAATTTGGTTTCTAAGCATTTTAAAATAAGGTTTTAAGTCTTTTTTTTTTTCAAAATTAGGTTTGTAAGTGTTTTTTAAAAATTAGGTTTCCAAACCTTTTTTTGAAATTAGGTTTTTCCGCCTTTTTTAAAATCAGGTTTCTAAACCTTTTTTAATTTGATTTTGAGTTTTTTAAAAATTAGATTTCTAAACCTTTTTTTTTTTTTTTTAAAAAAAAAGAAGATTTCTAAACCGCTTTTTAAAATTAGTTTTCTCTGCCTTTTTTAAAAATCAGGTTTCTAAGTAGTTTTTAAATTAAGTTTCCAACACTTTTGTTGAGATTAGGTTTTTTAGCTTTTTTTAACATTAGGTTTCCAACCCTTTTTTAAAATTAGTTTTCAAGTCATATCTTAATTAAGTTTTCAACCCTTTTTTAAAATTGGTTTCTGAGTCTTTTTAAGATTAGGTTTCCAACACTCTTTAAAAATTTGTTTTTTAAGCATTTTTAAAAATACGTTTCTAAGCGTTTTTATATTAGCTTTCTAAATTTAAAAAAAAATTGGTTTCTAAGTCTTTTTTAAGAAATTTGGTTTCTTAACCGTTGTTTAAAATTAGTTTTCTCAGCATCTTTTAAAATTAGGTTTCTTAGTCTTTTTAAAATCAAGTTTCCAATACTTTAGTTGAGATTAAGTTTTTAAGTCTTTTTTTAAAATTACGTTTCCAATTCTTTTTTTAAATAAGGTTTTTAAGTCTTTTAAAAAAATTATGTTTCTAAGCCTTTTTTTAAAATTAAGTTTCTAAGCCTTTTTCTTTTAAGGTTGGGCGACCGTTGAGATGAAATGCATTCCTTCTTATCGTGATACCTTGCTGCAACAGAAATGGTCTAAATGCTTCTAGGTAGGAAGAGAGTTATCAGTCACTTGTAACAATTACCAAGAGAGTGGGAAAGTGCTCTGAGATGGAAACCTTTTTACAGCGATAGAGATAGCAAAGAAATAGCCGGTAAAAGACAGATCTTACCAAAAAATCCACCCAGGTCAGATCTTTTACGTTTTCTGGGATGACCCTAACAATTTCTGAAAATTTGGTTGAAATGGATTAAAAAATGATGGAGTCTTAGTTGCATTGATATTTGGTTTGGTGTGTTTTGTTTAATGGCATATCAACCTTTGTAGGTTATCTAATGCCAAAGCCATTCTACTAGAAGAACAGTAGTGGTACTATTTAACCCATAGATGGGAGGATAAGGGGGTTCATACCTTTCCCAAGGGTATTTATCCAAAAGTGAACGTAATAGAGAGACTGGAGTTCGAACGCGCTTATTACGATTACGGAATCCATCGCTTTAACTATTACATCACGAGGACACCGTGAATTGTAATAAGATATATACTACAAGAAAAAAGTTCTGAAATAAATCTTTTAGAAGTACTACGCCTTAATTTAATAAGGCACACCAATATACAACACTTCTAGTTTAGAAAAAGCAAAAATAAATAAATAAAATTTCTTTACCGTTGGGAGACCCACAATTGAGGGTGAGACAAAGTGCTTGATTATTTTTTTCAGCAACCGAAACCGAAAACATCACTGTATGAAAAATAAAGAGAAAAAATCGTAAATTTATGTAATCTATTTTTCGTATGTATGTTATCATATCACAGCAAAAGGGACTTATTAAAGCGAGATTTTTATTAGGGCAATAATGTTAAATTACTTTTTGAAAATAAAATTACTACAAGTAGTAATATGTGGTTTCTATTTCTGTGTAACATTGCACACACACACACACACACATATATATATGTAGTCATCCACAGACAGATCTGTTTCGTTCTATCAGAACTCATCAGTGTGGCTAGACAGTATCTCCCCGTAGCTTGGATCGAAACCCGGTTAACTCAAACGTCAAACCAAAGCTTCTAACCGTTTAGCCACGAGGAGATATTAGCTACGAAGTACATTTTTAAACGGTTATGAATCACAATTACTATTGTTTACACACATCCGTTCAAACGGCCGCCAAGATCTCAATTCGAATACGAAGAGACTTGCAAAGGCGCTAATGGCAACACGATTACTTCTTCGCTAGAGAACTCGACCCTACGGGGGTAGGGGAGTATATATCTATAGTCATCCACAGACAGATCTGTTTCGTTCTATCGGAACTCATCAGTGTGACTAGACAAGTATCTCCCCGTAGCTGGGATCGAAACGGAGATATATATATATATATATATATATATATATATATATATATATATATATATATATATATATATATATATATATATATATATATATATATATCCGTTTGAACGGATGTATGTAAACAATAGTAATTGTGATTCATAACCGTTTAAAATTTACTTCGCAGCTAATATCTCCTCGTGGCTGAATGGTTAGAAGCTTTGGCTTGGCATTTGAGTCAACCGGGTTTCGATCCCAGCTACGGGAAGATACTGTCTAGCCACACTGATGAGTTCTGATAGAACGAAACAGATCTGTCTGTGGATGACTATATATATATATATATATATAAGTTCATAGGTTCACCAAGATACTCTCATGGAATGTGATCAATTATGATTTACTTTTCTTGCAGCCCCATACTTCTTATATCGGTGTTGCAGTGCTTGGGTCCCATTGGTAAAAAGCCATGAACTGCAGATATGATGTAATCATGTTAAGTTTTCAGCATATCCCCGTATGAAAAGATAAATACAAATGAGAAAAGTCAGCAAGAAGAACTCGACGTCACATCGGCAGAGCAAGGTTAAAACTCTGAAAAAATATCAAATTACGAATTCTGTCACCTTTAAGTTGAATGTGGTGTGTACAATCATCAGACAGAAAAGTGAGAAGAGTGAGGGCTGATCAAATCGTAATCATATAGTGGTGTAAAGTCACGTGTTAATATGGAAGTATACCAGACATAGTAGTTATATATAGTAGAAGTTACTCGAAAACGCATAATTGCTTGAAATACTTAAAACCATCATCATCATCTTGTCGTACCATCAGCACGGATATTCCTGACTCTCTCACGCCACCCCTCCCAATCGTTCATCGCTTCCGGCAGGTCCTCAGGGCTACACCTCGTATCCTCAAAGAGCTGCTGTATGTAGGTGCGAGCTGGTCACCCAGACTTTGCTCGGCCATTTGAAGGGGTCCATCGGAGTACATCACTTATGAGCTCGTCCCTACTTCTCCAGCAGTGTCCTGCATTTCTGGTTCGTTTAATTTGGATAGTTTTCGTGATGGGTGGTAGGTGGCCGTACAGCTGCTGCTTAGTGGGGTGTTGCCTCCAGGACTTGTTTAATATTGCTCCCAGCATTCTTGTGTAGTTACCGTCAAGCTTTTTCTCCATCCTTTTCGTTAGCGTCCATGTAGTGCATCCATATAGCAGTATCGACACGATCGTTGCTTGGAAGAAACTGCGTTTCATTTTATCGGTCAGGTCTGACTTCCATATGACCGATAGCCTATTGATAGCTGTCCATGCCTTTGCTAGTCGCATGTCGATGTCTGTCTCGGTTGATGAGACACTACTTCCTAAGTAGGTGAACTTGTTAACTAGTTTCAGAGAGCTACCGTTACCGTTTGTAAATTATTTGTATTAGATATAGACACCATATACCTGCGTGCAAACAAATTATTATTAGATAGGAATAATTATGGAAACCATAGAACTGTGCATAAATTATCAGTATTTGATAGGACTTCTCAAAACCATATAATTCGGTAAATTATTTGTATTGAAGTTATCATTGTTTAGAAATTATTATGATAATCAGTTACTTGAAACAATATAATCCTATTTACCCAACTCCTCCGCTCGGGCAGGATATGACACAAGGTCAGTTTTTAAGCGGAGTTTAATAGGTTTGAATTCAGAGTTTTCCTTCTCCTAGATTAGTTGCCTCACCAAGGCTGAAGAACCTAGTCTGCCCTACTATTTACCCATAGCTGGAGGGAGAATAATTGGATTCTTACCTTTCCCAAGTCCGATGTGAAATGCAATCAGTCAGGTCCAGGATTTGAACTCGTGTTGCCGTGTCCATATCCTGCGACAATAACCATTACACCACGGGCACTTGAAACAATATAATTGCGTGCAAAAAATGACTTTGGCATAAAATAACCCAGCAAGTGTTGACGTGCTATATATAATGTATTGACTTGTAAGGTGGGATTTGTATGCACGGTTAAGTTCTATAGCAGAGTAGTATTTTCTTGTTCTCATATTATTATTTTTTCTTTTGAGAGTTTTTCACATCTGCATTAGCAGATGGTTTTTCATTCAAGTCTGAGTGACTGCAAGTCTCCTAATGTTTCCAGCACTCTTCTTAGTATTCTGGCCGATCTTAATAATGCCGTAGTTTGGATGGTCTCCACTCGTCCTCTTATTTCCAAGTGCTCCAATCCTTGTACCAATCCTTTGGTGACTGTACCAAGAGCACCAATTACTATTGGTATCACCGACACTTTCATATTCCACAGTTTTTGATTCCCTAACAAAGTCCAGTTACTTATCTTTCTTTTCTCTTTGTTTCAATTTTACTCTATGGTCAACAGAGCCAGCAAAGTCTACTATTCGAAAGGCTCTCCTTTTTTCTTTCTTTCTTTCTTTTTTTTTTTTTTAGTTGATTATTACTAGGTCTGGTCGTCTAGCCGAGATTAGGTGATCCGGCTGTATCTCAAAATCCCAGAGGAGTTTGTGCATCTCATTCTCCGGGACAGATTTTGGGTTGAGCATGTACCATTTGTTCATATGGTCAAATTTCAATTTCTTGCACAATTCCCAGTGGATTACCTTTCCCACCCAGTCGTGTCTAGTCCTATACTCTTTCTGTGCTAATTCATTGCATTTGCTTATTATGTGATTGATCGTTTCGTCTCTATCACCATATAACCTACATCTGCTATTTTATTTTTATAACAATTATTCCATATGTTGTTATTTGTCAGATATCTGAGCTTCCGAAATTCATAAAAATGGCAAATACAAGGCGTATTTTAACTTCGTTCCAAAGAGCAAACATCTTTGTTTAAATCTATTCCATCATCCATTCCTTTAAAAGAAAGGTTATGAAAGGTTGCTATATTATGTCTTTTATTATTTGTATCTGACAGGATCCCACCGAGTGGACAGCAAAATAGCGTCCAGTCGAAACATTGGGTTTACCCGTCTCAAAGAGTTAAATCAACAAGTTTTGTTGGTTGAGATCAAGTCACGTTTTCGCCGGATCACCGAAGTTAAGTAGCACGGAGACTGTTCAGTTCTGCGATGGATAACCACTTTGTAACAGCAGGTGCGTTAAGCAGAACTGATGTCTCTGTGTCAGACTATGCCAAATATAATAACACATATTCGAACTTATATTTTGTAGCTTTATTTACCTTTTAAGTAAGACCTCTCTATATATTTACCAACCCCTCCGCTCGGGCAGGATATGACACAAGGTCAGTTTTTAAGCGGAGTTTAACAGGTTTGAATTCAGAGTTTTCCTTTTCCTAGACTAGTTGCCCCACCAAGGCTGAAGAACCTAGTCTGCCCTACTATTTACCCATAGCTGGAGGGAGAATAATTGGATTAATACCTTTCGCAAGGGTATTAGTGCTATGTGAAATGCAATCAGTCTCGTTCAGGATTTGAACTCGTGTTGCCATGTCCATTTCCTACGACGATAACCATTACACCACGGCCACCTCCACCCAGATCTCTATAGGAGGTGAGAATTTCGCATAGTTTAAGGGCTTGCTAGTTCGGCTCGCAAGCCATTGTTAATGAGTTCGATTCTCACTGGTACCAAGCTAAAAATAAATTTACGGTCAAGATCTCCGTGATTAAGAAGCGTTGATATTATTCAGTTCTGCAACAGGTGACTTTTTTGTAATAGTAGATACTCTAAGCAATTCAAGGCCTCTATGCCAGACTAAGCAGAGCTTGCGGGTTAGCGAGCTACGCTAGTGAGGATCATCGCTTGTGAGATTAATTTTCCCTACTCCCGGATAGTTAATAAAATGACTAAAATAAAGAATTATTATTATTACAAAATGAATTGTTTCTTACCTGTTAAAAGGATGAACACTAATGAAGAAGCCATAATTGCACGAGCGTGGACACCTATAAATAAATCAATATTATACTTAAAAAAAAAAAAGAGAAAAATATTACTCGATCTCATAATAGTATAGAATGTATATAAAACGTATAAATTTTGTGCATAGGTCAAGTTTATATTCTTTTCCTTGATTGTTTCTTGTTATCGTTTTTTCGCTTAACCTAACAGGAAAATTTGAGGAAAGGTTGTGCGTCATGGTCTTTGCTGGGGAACCATGTGTAAATTTGCACTTTTATTCCTGAATCCCAGAAACTGCTCATATGGTGAGTAACTGATAGTTCCTCGGAAAGCCCTCTTCATGAAAAATAAACATAACGTTATAATATCCCGAGCTTAAAACATAAAACTTTGTTTTATAACGCTTTTGGTATCAATATAGTGTCTCTGTTTTTAAGTCCTGCTGGTGAGGCTTCGGAATACACTGGTTGTATCCCTTGGTGAGGAATAAGGCACTTCAAAAAGGGATGGTCGGGACCCCCCCCCAGTTCTTCAGAACTGGGGAATGCAGAGTGCCTCTTCATTGCCATTACTTCCAGATCCACTCTGATCCAGAGTGGTCGTACCTGTTAGGATCCCATCTATCGATTTAAAAATGATTCGTATTCCATAGGAGCAAGTGCAAAGAAACCTTTTAAACAACTGTAGAAAGAATGTACATTGACTGAGACTCCCGAACCTCCAGGCATAAAATAACCCAAGACGGGTTGGCATACCGTTAAGATAATTAATCCTTGTAATATCTTATTTTTTTTACCATCAAGTAACGTTGTTTTATCATTACCAATTCTTACCCCGTGAGAAATATATCATTAAATCTTAAAACTCTGGGATTGTGTCCGAAAGGAAAAAAGTGTACTTATATATATATATATATATATATATATATATATATATATATATATATATATATAGTACAATTAAATGGAGACTCAAACTCGGTTAAGCCGTCATAATAAATTTATTTCGGCGGAGAATATTGTTGGTATATTCTCCGTCTCGTCAGATGACTCTTTTACATGCTCTGTCTTGCCACAGAGATGCGAATGAGGTGTTACAGTTCGTATTCAGAAGATAAAATAAGGTAATTAAAAAAATAAATTAAAAATCAGAAAATAAAAATAGCCCCCACCCATAAAGTGGAAATCAAATTACAAAGTTACAAATTCTTTCGTTCATAGGCGTGAGCAGAGGGTGTTAACATATATAACGACTATAATGGGACAGCACAGAAATCGTATTTCATTTCAACCAACAAGTCTTTGCTCACGAGGCTCCACGTCCTACGCTAGCAAATCCTAGTTTGAGAGTTCGATTTGGACTAAATGCCCCATATTTTCTGTTCCTGTGTTACATCTAACCGAAGTTTTTGTAAATGCTATTTTCGATGGATTACGGACAAGTCTCGCCGAAAACACTGCCTCTCGCCCGATCGAGGAAATTAAGTAATCTATAATCTAGCACTTAGATGGGTGACCACACCGGAACAGCGGATACCGTAAGCAATCTAAAGCGAGTGTACCAAGCAAAGCTTAGTAAATAATTTTTACTTTCGCGATGCTTCTTTGTGGGATTTACTAATGCATTTGTCTAGCTCACCGTTATTGCTAAGTAGTGAGTTCGATCCTCATTGGGTCCCTTAACTCGTGGTCTTATCCCAGGACTAGACTAAGTCTAGTAAACAACTTATTAGGAACCTTAAAAAAGATTTTTGTGGAGGATTATTCGTAATATATTGTTGGTCGATAAGATATTATTTTTGGAAGTGTCTCTGATGTTTGCTTTATTCTTTATTGTTGTGCAATCAATCTACTGTTGTTCGTTATTTACATTCTTGAGAAAAATGTAGAGCCTAGGAAAAAATGTATATGCCCGATCTCTTCGCCAGGAGTAGGATGTGTCTTAATGTAAAATTTTTAAGTAGAGTACAGCTGGTTTGAATTCAGATTTTTCCCTATAACCGTACTAAGGTTAAGAATCACATTCTGTCTTACTATTTACCCATGGTTGGATAGAAAAGAGATAGATTAATAAATTTTTCATTGGCATTTGGGCAAAATGAAAAGCAAACAGATTCATCCAGGATTTGAACTCTGGCCGACATATCCGTTTCTGCAGACAATAACCGTTACACCACACGCCTCCTTTAGGAAAATAAATGAATAAACGGGTAGGATGTAACATAAGGTCCTTTTAAGCATTTTACAGGTTTGATCTCAGAGTTTTCCTTTGCTTAGACCGGTTGCCATATCAAATTTAAAGAGTCCAGTTTATCATACTATTTACCTATAGCTAGAAAGAGAATTATTTGATGCATTCCTTTCCCAAAGATATTTATTAGCGCCAAAGGAAATGTTTTCAGACTAGTCCAGGATCTGAACTAGAGTTAACGTCCATTTCCTACGACGGTAAACATTATACTACGTGCATCTTCATGAAGTTTGGAAATAATTCCCGCATGAAAGGAAAAACAAGCGGTACCTAGCCTCATCGTCTAAAAAAGAGGTAGGTCAGGTTAATTGCCTGATGCTAGAGCCACTCTAGAAAGGGAAAGGCCGACAGAGCTCCGTTATTTTTGGCCGGCCCACCCATACGCTTGAAAAACGATTTGGTGCAGAATCTGTCAATAGCAGGGAAGCGAGAAAAACAACCTTATTATCTTTTTTTCTTCTTCTTCTTTTCCGACTGAAAATAAAACCGTTTTTGGATAAACATTCGTAGTAGGGTCAGTAGTTCCAACAAGCTGAAGATATTGAAAAATCCCTCGAAGAATGAATCGATTCAAAACCGGAATCGTTCTTTATGACAGAATACAAAAGTTTACTGAGAAGTGGTGGAAATTCTTCGAAAACCAAGGAAAACATTTAGACTGAATGACGATGTTATAAATTCATATGAGTAAAATATTTTGTAAAAAAAAATGGAAACTTTTCTATCAACTTAAAAGATAATACATTTATATCTAGACTTATGTTGGGTACCTGTCAAAGGATAGTGATTAGAAATATATAACTTTTAGTTTGATCCTCACTTGTTATCTCAATACGGTAGTATTTTGTTTAACAAGGCTAAGCTAAGTATATATTTACATGAGATAAATTTACTTTATTTAAAGAATAGACGACCCATGAACCTGTTGGATTTCCTATGTAACAGCAGTTCATGATGATACTGATGCTTCTATTTAGGAAGAAGTGAAGGATTCAAATAAGCATTTCATCTCAGTTATAAAGAAAACTTGGATAATTAAAAACGGTATTCTGCGTAAATAAAGACTCCACAAAATTATTCAGATGTAAATTATACAGGAAATTGTTTTATTCTATAGGTTAAAGCATTTTGAATGTATTACTCTACTAAATATATATCTATGAAGTGCCGTTTTTGTTGAGTTACTGCAATATGTTTGTAGTAATATATAGATACATCCAACCAGTCAGATAGATAGATAGATAGATAGATAAGGCGAGGTTTGATATATATTTACAAGAAGTAAAATAGTTTTTATATGATCATATATCCGAACAATGAGATAGATAAATAGATAGATCTGAAGAGACATAGCTAGCTATATTTTTTAAAATTTAGAAAAATTGATATATATCACTTAATGCAAAAATAACAAAGCAATAATCACGTCAATACACTATGTATACAAACCTTTACGCACAAATTTTTTCACATTTTCTCCCCCGTCTTTCTCTAACACACACACACACACACATATATATATATACAGATATTGGGAGGTATGATAAACAAAGAACACTTACCTGTTATCTTTCAACAGGTTGTATAGATTTGCTTCGGATCAAATGCTTATATACTCACCGCCATCCATTATTCGTAGGTGGGAAAACAGCAGGAAAAATATTTCTATAATGAGACATTTATCTATTCTCGTAGCCACATCCACCTGCTAACAATATTTACATGATCACCCTGAGCCAATCAGGTTTAACGAGTCCCAATAGGGTCAGAACTTCAATGGCGTACACGTGACGAGAGAATACGGGGCGGGATTTCATTTGTCGTCTGCTCTGACAAAGCGCTAATACCCCACAAATGAAACGAGTGACATATGAATTCCTTGTGTTATATATAAAAAAAATTTACGCGCAGTTATTTTCACATAAATGCAGTTAAAGACGCCTGTGTGGAGACGGGCGTCAATAAAGAGAAGAAAAAAGAATGAAAAACGTAATAAACTGTTTTCGTTATTTATGAGATAAGATCTTTGCGACCATTGTAGAAATTTTATTTGTTTGTTTAAGTTTAATACTAAACTATTGTGTACTTATGTTCTCAGAGTTCTCATGATGTCAGTGTGGAAGTCATTTACAATAATTTTTATACTATAAAGAAGGTCTTAGATATTGTAAAATAGTTATTGTTTGCAAATAAGCCTCCTTTCTCTATTTTAAGTAAACAAGTGTTCGAACAATACAGGCAGGTGTAGAACCCTTTAAGGAACTCATGAATACAATTCGAATGACACGTCCTATTGTTTTACTTGACTAGTCTGCAAAAATTCCCTTTTGTGACTATTTTCAAAAATGAAATTCTACTATTTAATTGGTATCTAGAGATATTATACAATATCATACAATTTTTTATTATCAGAAAATTATCATAAAAGGTTGTATCACACACACACACACACACACACACACACACACACACACACACACACACACACACACATATATATATATATATGGTGAAATGAAAAACTCGTTATAAAACGTTGTTTTTTTTTAATCAGAAAAATATTCAAATAGTAGAAAATAAAAAGTAGTAGAGTAAGATAAAAACCTAAAATAAATGTTTTCTCATTTCTTTATGTTGGTGATGTAGTGGTTAATGAACTGGACGGCAATATCGTAGTAAGCGAGTTCAAACTCCAGTCACGCTATTACGTTTACTTTCGGACTAATCCCCTTGGAAAAAGTATGAACCCCTAATTCCCCTAGCTATGAGTTAAATAGAACAACTACTGCTCTTCTACCAGAATGAATTTGGCCTTGAATAACCCACTAAAGTTTATATGGTATTAAAAAAAGAACTAAAAACAATAATAAATAAAGCAATCATAAATATCCTGTATTTGCAAAAAAAAAAATATCTGAAAATTATTATTATCATTTTTTACAAATGCATGAAACTTAAAGCCATGAGACTGACATGAGGCAGTGAGAAAACATTTATTTATTTCAAGTTTTATATATATATATATATATATATATATATATATATATATATATATATATATATATATATATATATATATTGTTGACGTTTATGATTATCACTAGTTCACTAGGTGAGTTAATGGTGGATCAAATTTTGCGGGATTATTACATAGTACTCAGTATCAATGATAGAGCTTTAATACATATATATATATATATATATATATATATATATATATAGAGAGAGAGAGAGAGAGAGAGAGATAGAGAAAGAGTGAGAGAAAGGGAGAGAGATGTATTACATGGTTGTGTCTGTGACTCAAAGTTTCATGCTTTGCGCATTCGTCAGACAGAGTGAAAAGTTTAAAAAAAAACTATGAAACCTAATGTCACGGACACTAGCATATATATATATATATATATATATATATATATATATATATATGTATATATATATATATAAGTAAATTATGGAAAGAAGAGAAAGTATATATATCATCTTTCAATCTGATATATCTCTAAGAAATTCGAAAAAGCTTTAAACATCATTGCCTGTGCCAATCATGTAATCATGTAATAGCTTTCAAGAAAGAACGCTGACTGAACAGTTATGAGTCTTTCTCTATATATACTTTATCTCCTCCCGTTATTTTAAGAAAAACATCCATCATTGTTCAAGCAATAGTTTTTCCTCCCTCATATAGTACTGATGAAGGTTTAATAAAACTAGAACGTTTTAACCTCGACTTTACCATTGTATATAAATTCACCACATTTGGATTACTTTGTTTTTCTATTATCTTCACACACACACACACACACACACACACACACATATATATATATATATATATATGTATAATACACCAAAATAAATTGAATAAATTTAACAGATATACTAAATAACTGAAAATAATATTTTACTCATTTTAGATTTTATGATCAACAATATTTTTTATAAAGATAATTCCTTTTTTAGTTCCCTGATTTTCTTCAATGTTACATGCACAAATTGCATTCTGGCATTAAAAACAGGAAAATAAATTTCGAATGTATCGAATAAAAAATCTTGAGGTCTTGTTGATGAGTGTTGATAGCAGCATCAATAAGATTAATATTCGTGGAAATTTGATCTTAGCATATTTACTTTTAAAAAATAAGTATGGTATTAAAATAACAAAACAGTTGTGAGTTACAATTCCAATACTGCTTTAGTATTGGATCGAAAGCAAGGTAGAACGCAGTTGGCTGGAACAGGTGTCGTAGCTAAGTTTTATTGGGGAGAGCTCGCAAACCGGTTCGTCTGTAGCAAAAGCGTACGTGCTTTCAGTAGGGTCTGGTTTCACTTAGTTTAGTCAATCTATACTTTCCCTAAAATTATCATAGGTAAGTATGCAGTTACAATTGTATTAATATATAGACTTTTTGGGTAAAGTTTCATTTAGTGCAGTCAAGTCATTTTTTACGTCTTATTGCACATACACCAAAATTTCACTTGCTAGGTAGTTACGATTGTATTAGTATATAAACTTTCTTTAGTTACGATTGTATTAATATATAAACTGTAATAAACATTATTTCGAATAGATTCCACTTTTGTATAGAAATAAAACAAATTAGATAGAGAAATTCTATCCTTGCATTTAAATTTTTTAAGTAAATAATAAAAATGTTACATCAATACGTAAAAAGAGAGAAGCAGTGTTGGTTTTTTAAAAATGAGCAAAATCTAGAAATTTTGTAAATATTTAACTGCTAATATCAAATATAAAAGTAAAGAGAATTGATAAAAAATACACGCACAGTTGGCTACGACACCGTTGTCTGACAGAATGATCGATAGATTTTAACATTTTAACTTGTCTAAAGTTATTTTATGCCTAGAGGTTAGGTAATCGCGTTCATTGTGTATTTCTATTTATATTTTTGTGTAGTTATTTCTTAAGATTTTTTCGCACACGGTCCAAATGAGTCAAAGTGGATCTGGGAGTAATGGCAATGAAGAGGTTCCACAATCTCTAGATCTGGAGACTGACCATCAGATGTAGGAGGTGCCCGTGGTGTAGTCATTATCGTCGTAGGAAATGGACACGGCGACACGAGTTCAAATCCTGGACGAGACTGATTGCATTTCACATAGCACTAATACCCTTGGGGAAGGTATCAATCCAATTATTCTCCCTCCAGCTATGGGTAAATAGTAGGACAGACTAGGTTCTTCAGCCTTGGTTAGGCAACTAGTCTAGGAGAAGGAAAACTCTGAAATCAAACCTGTTAAACTCTGCATAAAAACTGACCTTGTGTCATATCCTGCCCGAGCGGAGGGGTTGGTAAATAGTATCAGATGTAGTTTAATATCATATCTACGACCCTGTTTTTTGTGGGTATCTTACGCCTCTGTGAGGGATGTAATATACATATCTTAAGCTCTACCGACCAGGTTAACTTTTTCTGAACTTCTGCGCAATAAAAAAAGGAGCAATGGACGCTCAGCAGGTTAGCGAGTCGATCTTGCAGACCGATAATACTTTGTGGCATGTTCCTCTTTTGTGGGATCTCTTACACTTACGGTATTATATCAGACTGCGTTAAGTAAATATAGAGTACAAAGAATAATGTGTGTCTTACCGTGGGTTTATAGTTGACGAGATAATCTTGCAGACCATTGTCATTCGAGTCAACATTTTATGAGAGTGGTGATTAAAATGTTTGGAAATCGTGTAATATCAGAACTGTGTATCCTGGGTATGACAGTAAACTGCATTCGGTGGTGAGGTTCCAGTTCTGAAAATCTGGAGATTGTGGAGTCACTCTTTCAGTATCATTGATCTCAGATCCACCCTGACCTAGAGTAGTAGTACCTGTTAAGGTCCCATCTATGGGTCAAATAAGATGGCCGACTGTGGTCGAGGGTGACCCGAAGGGTTCCTTTTCAATTGCTACTATACCAAGGTATAGGGGAGGGTGATACTTCTTTCTCTGGATTGCTTCACCTACCCTTGATCTATACTTTGTAATGCTGAGTGTTAAGCAAAGAGGCATTAAGTAACATTTTTTGAGTCTTTGGTATGACTTGACCAGGGATTGAGCCCCGGTCTCTCGGTCTATTGGCTAACACTTTAACCACTATGCCAATGGGTACATCGGTTAGTTTATTTTTTAATGGCATATCAACCTTCTTTGGTTATTTAATGCCAAACCCATCCTTCTAGAAGAACAGTAGTGGCACTATTTAACCAATAGCTGGGAGGATAAGGGGGTTCATACCTTTCCCTTGGGTATTTGTCCGAAAGTGGAAGTAATAGCGCGACTGGGGTTCGAACTCGTTTACTACGATTCCACAGTCCAACACTTTAACCATTACGCGACGAGGACACCCCCGTATATGTGTTTAAAAATGATTCGTATCTGACAGGAATACTTAATACCATATAACAATGCAAAGAATTATTAAAGACAAAAGTGCAATAAAAATACAAAGGAATATTGAAAATATAGTGATGATTACAATTAAAAATTAACAAATAAATCAAAGATTATCTTGTCAAGTATTAAAAAAAAATCTGAATATGAGCGCAGGTAAAAAAATTAATACATAATAGTAGTAATCCTAGTCAAGAAAGAACATTAAGTTTATAAGTAAAGTAAGTTGGCGACTGTAGTCAAGGGCGACCAGAAGGCTCCCTTTTTCAATAGCCACTACACCGAGGTGTAGGAGAAGGGCGCTACTCCTTTCCCTGGATTGCTCCACTTTACCCTTGATACGCACCTTATATTGCTAAGTGTTAAGCAAGGAGGTATCAAGTACTAGTTTTAAAGTCTTTGGTATGACACGACCTGGTATTGAACCCAGGTCTCCCGGACCATTGGCGAACATTCTCAGTCTGAATGGTCCAGCAGGACACATAGCATTACGGTTATAGGCGTTGGTTCCCTAAGCTTCAAAGGAGACAATCATCTGGAGGTTGCAGGTTCAATCCTGGCTGCAGGCGAGTAATGATATAGGAATACTTAACACTTGTACTCGGTTATGACAAACGTAATCAGAAAGGCGCCCCCTGTGGATTAAATAAAGGACGTAGTTCGAAGTTCCGTGAAGGTTTCTGAGTTCGACAAACACCTGAAGAAGTTCGGAGGATATATCGACCGAAACGTTGTGGAAATAACAATAAAGACGAAGACAATAGTCCGAAAACCCTTATAGATAAAAATAAACCATAAAGTGTTGATATCCCGTTAAATAAATAAACTATACCAATATCAGAATTGTCTGTATCATTACTCTTGTGTTTTGGTGCCATTCGTGGACTGCTATGGGTTATCGATCATATGGAAGTTTGAACTATCCAATAGAATAAAACACAATTTCTTCTGGATGCACCACATGGACGCTGACAAAGCGTCAAGATAAAAAGCAGGATGGAAACTATACAAGAATGGTATGAACTATTTTGAACAAGTCTTGACTGCGAACAGACAAATGATTTGCATTAGATAAAATTATTAGTGTTGAATAACAATAATTGAAACCATTTATCTAGGTTATTTAAAAATAAAGTTACCTACAAACTATTCGTTTACAAATTATATATATATTTGGCATTAAATAACCTACAAGCGTTGATATGACATAAATTATAACAAAACTAAATCAATCCAAACTATATATATATATATATATATATATATATATATATATATATATAAAGTAAAGTTGGCGACTTTAGTCGAGGGTCACCCGAAGGCTCCCTTTTCAACAACTACCACACTGAGGTGTAGGGGAGAGCGCTATTTCATTCCCTGGATTGCTCCACTTTACCCTTGATCTTTAAGTAATAAGGTTGAGTGTTAAGCAAGGCGGCATCAAATATCATTTTTGAATCTTTGGTGTGACTCGACCTAGGATCTTGCAGACCATTGGCGAACATTCTACTCATTAGGGCAAGTTTGCTATATTCATAGATAATGAGTACTCAATATCGTTGTAGCCCTGTCGGCTGGGGCTGCAGAATACACCGGCAGAATCTCTGCTGAGGAGTAAGATTCCCTCAAAGAGTGTCCTGGATTTAAAACTAAATAATCTGATGGTGAGGTTCTAGTAATGCAGGATTTGGGGGAATGCGGAGTACTCCTTTATTGCCATCACTCTCAAGTCCATTGATCCGGAATGGTAGCACCTGAAAGGGTCCTATGTATGGGTTAAATAGAACAGTTAAACATTTAAACTGAGTTCAAACAAATGACTTATGCTAAATTGAATTTAAAAAAATAGAATTGATTATTTAACAGTGTTTAAACAAATGACTGATGTTTAATTGAATTGTTAGAGATACATAGCAAAACTTAGAACAATTCAACTATAATTATAAGTGATAGATTGCAATAATTGAAACTATTTAAGTTTGGATATTTTCTGCATTTCTTAAAAAAACTACAAAAAATGAGAAATTTCTTAAATTTTTTTAAAGAAAAGATAAAATTTTATCAACTACAGTTGCTTTTATTTTTCAGTTTTTCTCCTGGCTTTTTTCTTACATACATTCTGCTCTCACAACTAAAATGTTCAATACATTTTGCTAAATTATTAATATTTTGTATGAGAAACATTATATTTTGCTTTCATCTGAATAGATTTTTTGAGATTACCAAAACTTTAAATTAATTTAAATGTTAATAGAGGTTCTAAATATCAACTCAGCCCAATCTAATGAAACACTGATTGATGTTTACAATGTTATCTCATTTTGGCCCCAAAATAGTTGTCTTCATTTGAAGAAAAAAGAATATGCCATTACAACACTTTACATGGGTTTTTAAAAAATTATCTTCTAATTTCGAAGTAATTTGTATAAAATGGCAAAATCAAAACAGCGAAGCATTAATGTAAGAGCACAAATTGAAATTTTATTCAAAGAAAGCTACTCTCAAAGAAAAATTTCAAAGAAGCTGAAAATTTCTTGATGTGCAGTGCAGTATTCGTTACAAAGGCAGTTAGAAACTGGCACAAATGTAGACAAAAAGACCTGGAACGCCAAAGGTGATAAGTAAGAAAAGAAAATGATCACCGTAGCTAAAGATAAACACTTGATTATTAAGAGAAGAAAACCTCTTCAGAATTGACAGTTCCTCTCGAGAGCTACCAATGTCACTCTCAACCGTTAAAAATCGACTTAGATCAGGAGGGCTCAAGAGTTGCATAATCATTAAGAAACCCCTGTTACGGAAGGTCAATCAGCAGAAAAGACTGTTATAAGCAAAAAAGAAAAAGAACTGGACATTGAAAGAGTGCCGAAACGTATTATGGGCAGATGAGTCCGAATTTGAACTTTTTGGTAGTAAGAAGAGAGTGTATGTGAGAAGAAATATTGAATGATGGATGTGTGCTCCAATATTTAAGCATGGTGGTGGGTCTGTAATGATGTGGGAATGTTTGTGGGGAGGGGAAAAGGGTAGAAGATTTGATCCAAGTCAGAGAAATCATGAAAAAGGAACAATATCATTTGATTTCGAAAAGACGTTATACCATCTGGTTTACGCATAACTTAGAAAAAATAATCTATCAACCAGACAACGACACAAAATACTCTCCTCAATTATGTCAAAATAATCTCGAGTCAAAATAACGAAGAAAATCTTTGAAATCATAACATATGTAATATAATGGCCGAGGGATTTCGTTTTATGCCTTTGGGTTTAGTTAGGCTGAGAACCTTTCGGCTCAGTGCATGGGTTACTTAGGTGCAACATTAACACAGGTGTTCGCGCCCACGTGCGGAGCGGACGTGTCACTCAGTGATGTCACAATAGCCCAGATGGGAAACGGGGCCACGCACCGGAAGCACGCGGAGGATTTGGGGAATTTTTGAGAAAGTTAGTAGAGTTGAGTTGAGACCTACCTCAGGAGAAGACAGTTGACTTTCGCTTGCTCGCGGAGGCCTTGGGCAGGTGTCGCACGAGATGGGGCGGGGGGAGATGAAAAAGCCAGAATAGAAAGAATGTGTATCTCTCTCCTTATGTCGAAGAACCCTTAAACTCAAAGGTAATAAAAAGTTTCGTACCTGAACAAAGAAGTCGTAAGTGTTCTCGTGTTTCGAGATTCCTATGTTCTATGTTATATATATATATATATATATATGAACATTATATGTCCATTTCACACATGGCCGTATCTGGCTATGGTACACATAGCCGCCTCAATATCCTGACCTCCTTCCCATTGAATTGGTATAGGAGGAATTAGATAGGATAGTTGAAAGAGAATATTCAGAGTGAGAGTGAGTTTTTTAGTGCTAGAAGAATGCTGAAGAAGATCTACCATCTACTTTTCTCAAAATTGTTGAAAAGTATGCCAAGATTTTGAAAAGCAGTAATTTAGGAAGTTTTTGGTTTTATCGACGAAAAAATATGAACATGTATGATTTTTTTTAGAGATTAGCGCTTTTTTGTCAAAATAAAAACAAATACACTGTTGGTTCTGAAATTTTGTTTTGCGTTAAAAAATTAAAAAATATCTCAGAAAATATGTTAAGAAAACGCAAGATGAGTCCAAATTTTCTGCCTGTAAAATATTGGTATAATAGTTAGACTGTTCGCCAATGGTCCAGGAAACCGGGGTTCAATCCTAGATCAAGTCATACCAAAGAAATGGTACTTGAAGCCTCCTTGCTCAACACTCAGTATTATAAGGTATGAATCTAGGGGAAGTGAAGTAATCCAAAGAAAAGAGTAGCGACCTCCTCTACACCTTGGTGTAGTAGCTATTGAAAAGAGAGCCCTCGAGTCACGGTCGGAGAACTTATATATATAATCTTTTTGCTCTAGGTCCAAAGAGAGAAAGAAATATTTTAAAATAAGTAGGTTCACGAAAAGATTTGTATTTTTTAGGATTTATTTATTACATACGTGTATGTTTCCAGCTTGTTACTTTCGTCAAAGAACATATATGGCACAAGGCCTTGTTAATGGGGTACTCAATGAAACGTGAACTCACTCGTGTTTGCAGTTTGAATGGTTTTTAGTTGGTTATGGGTTTATATAGAGGTCACGCCTTTCTTTTTCTTTGAGAGTGTTTACTTTAGCCTGCTTTGTCCCTAATTGGTCTTTGATATTTGATATGTTTTTGTCGTTGTGTGTGTGTGTATGTGTGTGTGTGTAAGTTGGAGTGGTTTCGGATTTCACTTACAGTTAATTTTTTCCTCTGTGTGTGTGTGAGAGTGTGTCTTGAGAATTTTTTGTGTGTGTATGTGTGGTAGTGTGGTTTGAAATTTACTGATAATTATTTTTCACTAATGATTTTTGTGTGTTTAGATATATACTTATATATGTATTTTTATGTCCATTTATGTATATGTGTGTATGATCCATGTTTTATACAACTTTGGGTTAAATTTATCTATATTTTTTCTTTTATTTGAAGTTGTAAGTATTCTTTAGTTTGGTATACAGGCATTATTTTGACTACATTCGTATAGGTGTTTCGATACATTTAATTTTCTATTTCTGTTAATTTGATATTGCTCTTATGAAGTGATATTCTGGTTTTAAGGGCCTGTGTTGACCCTATGTATATTTCTTTGTACTTACTACATTCGATTATGTAGACTAAGTTTTTTGAGTTGCAAATTAAGTCTTTATTTACTTTGAATTTTGTTTCCGGGTTTTTAAAGGTATAGTATTTTCCTTCTATAATTATATCACATACTTTACATCGTCTGTTATTGCATTTGGTAACCCCTTATGTTGAGTTTTCTCCGAATGTAGAAGAGGTGAGAATTATTTTAAGATTTTTGGGTTGTCTCTGGATTTTAATGATTTTGTTGTGTCTAGTATTTCTTTGATTTTGTCATTGTTTTTAAGTTCTTCTAGATTTTTTATTATTTCTGTGAATAATTCTGGGTTGTTTTTGTTGTAGGTTGCGACGTATGCTACGGGTTTCCCGTTGTTGTGCTTTTTCGGGTTCCGTAATTCTTTCTGTGGTATTTTTTCTACTAATTCGAAACCCTTATTTATTAGTATTGTTGGGTACTCTCTCTAGTGTAGGGTTGTGTGTAGTTCTTCAAGGTGAGTTTTTTTATCTGTAATTATATAACCGGGCCATTGGCCTAATGAGTTGAGTGTTCGTCAATGGTCCGGGAGACCGGAGTTCAATTCCCGGTCGAGTCATACCAAAGACTCAAAAATGGTACTTGATCCCGCCTTGCTTAACACTCAGCACTATAAGGTAAGGATCAAGGGTAAAGTGGAGCAATCCAGGGATGGAGTAGCGCTCTCCCCTACACCTTGGCATAGTAGCTATAGAAAAAGAAGCCTTCGGGTCACCCTTGACTAAGGTCGCCAACTTTACTGACTTGTACATGATTATTGTATGTATTCTATGTGCTAGAGTGTAAGGGATAGATTTTATACAGTTTTAGGGTGGTAGCTATTGAAGTGGTAGTCTTGTTGGGTGTTTGTGGGTTTGTGGTAGATATATGTGATAATTTGGCCATTTACGTTTTTATAAGGATGTCTAAAAATTGTAGTTCTTTTGAGCTGTGTTCCATAGTAAACTTTATTTTGGGTGTAGATTTTGTAGTAGGTTGTGGAATTTGTTAATGTCTCTCTATGGGCATTTCCAAAATATGAAGCAATCATCTAAATATCTTTTCCATGATTTAGTAAATTCTCCTTTTATGTCGTTGCGTATTTTTTACGTATCATTTCGTATAGGTTTTCATCTAAATATGCTAGGGTTAGGGTTGCGTATGTTGGCACCATTTTAGTTCCCATAGCTGTTCTTAGGGTCTGGATATAGTTAACGTTATTGAATTGGAAGGAGTTATTATTAAGGATTATTTCTATACCCTCTTTGATAAATTATATATATATATATATATATATATATATATATATATATAAGTATTGTACAACTATAGATGTAAAGGAGAACGAAAGAGCGATATTGAATTATTGATCAAAGACGGATGTGATGCAACTGACATAAACAAAGTTTCAGAAATGTGTACGGTGAGAGGACAATTGATGAGAGGGTAATGTGCAAAGATTGAGGCTTTTAGCAATACTCTCTCTCTCTCTCTCTCTCTCTCTCTCTCTCTCTCTCTCTCTCTCTCTCGCATGTTCTCTCTCCTATATTTATATATATATATACCTTCTTTTTTTACATCTACCGCTCCTTCTTCGTTATTTTAATCATAGGAAATATAAAAACGAAATATACTGAGCCACAAAAGTACAGAGATGTAATAAAAAATGAATATATATATGAGACAGGCACGAAAGGAGAGGAAAGAAAAGGAACAATAAAAATATAATGATATTTACAGAAAAGAGGCAAAAACGAAAGTGCAATAAAAGAAATGAAAGGTGAAGAAGACGACAGCATAGAAAAGTCAAGAAAAAGAAATTCGATGTGAATAAACTCAAACAGAAAGAAAGAAAGAAAGAAAGATTTTACAAAATTAAAAAGCAAAGGTGAGAAAGCCAGTACGTTTATATGCAATACAGAGAGAGAGAGAGAGAGAGAGAGAGAGAGAGAGAGAGAGAGAGGGAGAGGGAGAGGGAGAGAAAGAGAGAGTGGAATGTGAAAGTGTGCCTTACGAAATATAACTCGGGAGCAAGAGAAGAATTTCAAAAGATTGATTGAAAGAAGGGCAATATTATAAAAGAAAAACTAACACAGAGAAACAGACGGTACGAAAAAGATTAAAAGAAAACGATGAAAATGAAAAATGTAAGAAGAAGAAGAAGAATTGGAAGAAGCAACATAGTAAAAAAACAAAGAGATGGCGACAACGAAGAAAGAGAAGAATGTGAAGAGAGTGAAAAGAATAGCAGAGAAGAGGAGAAAGAGAAGAAGAAGATATGAGGCATAATGAAAAGAAGAAGAAGAAGAAGAAGAAGAAGAAGAAGAAGAAGAAGAAGAAGAAGAAGAAGAAGCAATAAAAAAGCGGAAAAGAAAAAACGACGAAGAAGAAAATATTAGAGAGAAAAAGTGTGACAAAAAATAGGAAGAGGAGAAAAGAGACGTAAGAAGTGAATTAAAAGGGGGGGAAAAAGAGATAGAGAAAGAGAAAGAGAAAGAAAAAACGGAAAACGGAAAACGGAAAAAAAGACACGGATGATAAAAGTAGAAAGTATGATATATAGACAATTTGAGAATTGTTAAAGATGTTGTGGAACGAGTTGAGTAAAAAAAAAATATTTAAAATAAAAGTTTGGTTCGTTCTCAAGCATTTGCCCATTTCATCGCCTTTAATGAGAATTCGAGTCATTTTGTTTGCCTAATTAAATCTAGCCTGTAACCGATTTCTCAAGCGTCTATTTTCGTGACTGTCACACAATGCCCAACAAGTTGGAGTGAGAAAAAACTAAAACAACATTCTGCATCTTATTTGTTTCCGGCTCATCGGTGCTTCAGAAGATAATAATAGTCATGAAAAACGCATGAGACACGATTTTATTGACATGTTATTTGAAAAGAAGGTGGTGACAACCAATAATAATAATAATAATAATAATAATAATAATACAAACAAGACCAAGGGATAAACTGTGGCAATCAATTGTTACAGGTTAAAATTCCGGTCTAAAAGTAACAAAATTTAAGAATTTTCCAATTGTTTGCGAGATATTATTGTCTAAAATAAATGATATATCCCACTCGAAATATTTTTGAATATATTTAGAAAAAAAATCATTTGTTTTGTACATTTCAATCCAAATAATTTCAAATCAAAGAAGTCTTAATTAAAGCGAAAGGAGGAGAAAGACGAGAGGGAGAAAGACATATAGACATGAGGGAGAAAAAGAGATAAACAAGGGGGGAAAAAAGGCAGATAAGAGGGAGGAAGAGAGACAAGAAAGAGAAAGAAAGACAGACAGAAAAGAGAGAGAAAGAGAGAGAGACGGGTAGGAAAGACTAGAAGAAAGGACAGACAAGAGAGAGGAAGATATACATAAAGAGGAAAGAAATATAGACAATGGGGATAAAAAGAGATAAACAAAGAGAAGACAGACAGGAGAGAGGAAGAGCGACAAGTGAGAGGAAGATAGACATAAAGAAATATAGATACGGGGGATAAAAAGAGAAAAACAAAGAGAAGAAAGAGAGACAAGAGAGGAGAAGAGAGACAAGTGAGAAGATAGACATAAAGGAGAAAGAAATATAGATACGCGGGATAACAAGAGATAAGCCAGGCGGTGAACGAAAACAGATAAGAAAAAAAGGAAAGAAAAGAGACAAGAAGGGGAGGGAGAGACGGATAGAGAGAGAAAGAGAAAGAGAGAGAGAGAGAGATAAATAAAGAGAAGCAAGATGAAGAGATAAAAGAATGGAAGTGAATTAAATTATGTAGTTATCTACCCAACTAACGTATATACAGTTTCGAAAATAAATGAGTTCACCCTAAAAATGTTATAAAACACCAGGATTTTATGATTTCTAGCAAAAGATTATATAATCAAAACGGATATCATTAGGTATTATTTATTACCAAATTCTGCGGCACTGAAACTGTAACAAAAAACACGAATATGTAGCATTCTTAAAATAAGTACACATCTTATATATATATATATAAGATGTGTGTGTGTGTGTGGTGGGGTGAGTGTGTGTGGATGTGTGAAAGTAAATTTGATAACTAAAAAATTATTCTCTTTATGGACCTATTGATTCTAATACACACACACACACACAATTGTATATTTCCCAAACGAAATGTTTCAATTTAAAGAGTTTCAGATTGTAATATTTGATAATAAAAAATGATTTTATTTTCTATATTTACCCTGCCCATCCGTTACGAGCAGGATATGAAACAAGATCAATTTTTATGCAGAGAAAAGCTGGTTTGAATTCAGAGTTTTTCCTTTCCCCGACCGGGATTTGAATTCGGGTCGCCGATTCCATTTTCCTCAGCAATAACCGTTACACTTGGCATTTTTTTTTTTTTATTGTATAATGTCTCACTAAAAAATAATAAAATCTTCGTCTAGAAGCAAATTAACCTTTTATAAAAAAATATTGTTTGGGTTGCACTTATTTATAGGTGATATTGTATGAATAAAAGGCGTGTATATTAGTTGGGTATGCTGAATAAATATAACTGTTGATGACTGTTTAGTCAATTGGTACAATTTATAGGTAGCCTATGATCTTACTCTAACATTTATAGGTAGCTTATTATCTTACCCTATGATTTTCAACATACATTCTGTCCTTTCCTAAATTCTACATTTAGCAGGTGACCATATTGATAATAGATAGTCATACGTTGTCATCGTTTCAGCTTCTTATTTTTGCCGGCAAACCTTAAACCTGTCTACCCTTATTTATTTTATTTACTAACAAACTAAATATTTTATCGATGGGGAAAAATTGAGAATTTAGTACCAAATTTGGCAGATTTTTCTTTTTTCTTTTTTTTTGTGGGGGGAGTCATCATCTTCAAGTCGCGCTGACAGCAAGGATTTCCCTGATTCTCTCTCTCCATACGTCCCTATCGTCCATTGTCCATGTATAGGGATCTATTGAAGAACGTTACTTATGAGTTCGTCCTTGCTTCTCCCGCAGTTTCGAACATGTTTTATTCGTCTTACTTGGATTTTGAGATGGGAGGTAAGTGGCCTCACAGCTGTTGTATCGCAGATTTTTGCTTCCAGGCTTTGCTTAAGATAGCTCGCAGCAAAAACTTATTTTAAGTAGTTTCAAGATTCAGTCGGTTGTTCATTGCCAAACAGAGGAAAAAGGATTGTCAATGGTCCGGTATTGATGGAACAGGCAGAATGAAGCCTTCATGTATGCAAGAAGGAGCTGAAAAGTTCTCATCCTTACCAAGAAAGGATATCACTGTGTCGGGTTAGAATACGCTGACTGTATCCCCTGAAAGAAGTTAAGATCACAACCAAAAAGGAGTGTCCTGATATGACACTAAATTGCATCTGATGGTAAGGCTCCAGTTCCGGAGCTCCAGTGAATGTGGATTAGTCCACTTTGACCCGGAATGGTAGTAACTGCTTGGGTCCTTTCAATGGGCCTAATAAATCTTTTTAGAAATAATTCGTATTCGATTGAACCGTGTAAAAAACAAAAAAGATGAAAAAAACTCTTCAAAACAACTACACAAGGAATATAAATCTGAACGTACAATAAACGCGATTCCCTAACTACAAGGCATAAAATAGCCCTCGATGGGTTGATATATCGTTAAAATCAATCACTCTATGAATCAATTCGTCAAGAAGGGACAGACCTAGAACCATGAAATATCTATTGAATTTTACATATTCATCTCATTATTCAATACAATTATGTTTCATAACATTTAAAAAAATCAATAAAAAAAATGAACTCTCTTATTGGTTGAACCGAGAACTTTTCAGTACCCCATTGTATAATTTGTATGCGTGTGAGCATGTGTGTGCGCGCGTTCAGATTTATATATATGCATGCATACATATTATACATGAATATATATCTACGTACGTGCATGTGCTATTTGAACTGAAAGTAAAGTCTGCTTGACATTTATCCAAATAGATAGTCGTGCTTACAAGATGATTGAGGTATTATGTGTATTTTCAAGTATTGTGCAATGTTTGTTTTTTAATGCTGACATTTCTATGTGTAGTTCTTTTATGATATTATGATTTTAAAGTCTCTACTAGTTCACCATCTCTGTCAACACATTCTCGAAATCTCCCCTCAAGTGGTCTCCGTAATATCAGTTCTGTTTTTCTAATAAAGATGCATCCATAGAAATATTTACATTTTTTTTTTCAATCACTTGTAGGAGATTCCAAGAATGTGTTGACAGGAGCGGTGAACTTATCGAGAATGTTTGAAATTATATCATAATAATGTTCATATTTTTAAAAATTAGTCTGTCTACCTATAGACATGAAGCAGAACCAGAAAGCGACATTGAATTCTTGATCAAAGAATGTTGTGCTGCTGTTGACAGGAACAAAAAGTTCAGAAATGTGTAAAATGAGAGGACAATTGATGAGAGGGTAATGTGCGAAAATGGGTGAAAAAAAAAAAAGTTAAAAGAAGGCGAAACTAGTGTTGAAGACAAACCGCGTAGCTAGGGGGAGTCAACGACGACTGATGCTGGACCACGGAGTGCTCGAAACGTATTTTTTTCCAAAGTGGATTTTTTGAGAGGATTCAAACGTGTTGATATTAAGTAACCATGAGTGGTGACTACGCAGTCTATCTACCATGCTGTAGACAAACAGATGCTTTACACATGCATATAGTTGCATAAATCTCACGTTGTGAATAAAAAAGACTTATGCCCTGACAGGCATTACCTTCTGATCAACCATCGTAGATACATACATATGTATAAATGCTCACATATAAATACATACACACTGTTCATATATCAGCGGTACTTTTATCAAAAATCGTTTCATCTTAAACATGTCTAAGTTCTTTATCAAGTTTAATTTAGCCAGGTGCTTGTCATCAACAATGATGCACCAAATACCTACCACAATCGCAGACCCGCGTGACGAGATTCGTACTTAATAATAATCACCTTTAGCAAACAATTATAGCATAGCGTAACTATTTTTAATACAAGTAATTTGCACACAGTCGTATGGTTTCAAGTATTCCTATCTAACAGCTATAATTCGCACACTGTTGTATTATTTTAAGTATTGTTATTTAATACCATTATGTGAACACAGATGTATGGTTTCAAGTACTTCAATATAATACCAATAATTTGCACACAGCCGAATAGTTTCTAGTATTCCTATCTAATACCAATAATTAGCACACAGCTGCATGATTTCAAGTATTGCTATCTAATGTCAATAATTTGCACACAGTTGTATGGTTTCATGTATTCCTATCTAATGCCAATAATTTGCATACAGTCGTATGGTTTCAAGTATTCCTATCTAATACCAATAATCTGCAGGCAGTCTTGTGGTTTCAAGTATTCTAATCTAATACGAACAATTTACCCATAGTTGTATGGTTTCAAGTATTCCTATCAACTACCAATAATTTGCCCACAATTATACAATTTCAGGTATTCCTATCTAATACCAATAATTTGAACTCAGTTGTATAGTTTCAGATATACTTAAGAAATACTAATAATTCCTGTGTCCTGGGTTTGACACTAAACTGCATCTAATGGTAAGGCTCCAGTTCTGGAACTCTGAGTTTTGGAAATCACTCTATCGTTGTCCCTACGCCTTGGTCCACTCTACCCCAAAGTAGGAATACCACCAATGAATCAAATTGATTGGTTTCTGTTTGGCAAAACAACGTTCTTGGGTAATTTAATATCAAAACCATCCTTATAAAAGAACAGTAATGGTACTATTTAACTCATAGCTGATCCTATTTACCCAACCCCTCCGCTCGGGCAGGATATGACACATGGTCAGTTTTTAAGCGGAGTTTAACAGGTTTGAATTCAGAGTTTTCCTTCTCCTAGACTAGTTGCCTCACCAAGGCTGAAGAACCCAGTCTGTCCTACTATTTACCCATAGCTGGAGGGAGAATAATTGGATTCATACCTTTCCCAAGGGTATTAGAGCTATGTAAAATGCAATCAGTCTAGTCCAGGATTTGAACTCGTGTCACCGTGTCTATTTCCTACGACGATAACGATTACACCACTGGCACCTACATTAACTCATAGCTGATAGTCTTTCTCAAGAGTTTGAGTGACAGCAAGTCTCCTCGGGTCTCCAGGACTCTACTCAGTATTCTAGCCGATCTCAACAATGTAGTCTGTAGTTGGTAAGATTTTCTTTTGCTATTTTCGAATATCCTGTTTGTCTCGGTATCTTTTAAGCCTCCTTTCTTTCGCCAATATCTTTTGATATATCTCTTTAAGTTGTATTGTCAGACTTGTCCACTGTTTTGTTTGGGTCTTTTCATCTCAACATATCGTTGCATACTTTCCTTCCTTAGTACTCTTGCTTGTTGTCACAATTTCTTTACCTGTTCTTCTTGCTTAATTTCGCATCCAAGTTTTATATTTCTGCTCGCGTTCCTTAGAGGAACACCGATTTTATCACAGACTAGTTTCGATCTGGCATAAATTATCTCGTTTAGTTCTGTGATGTTGCCTGTTGGATATTTGGTCATAATTTGTTTACCTTTTTTGGTTTCTACCTTAACATTTTCCAGTCGTGGTTCCTGAGGGATGTTAATGTAGTCTTCTTTTAAATCATGATTTTCTTTATTAACTCTATTTTTATTTTCTCTATTTGCGTTAACATTTCTTTTGTCGTGCTGGTGTCTATGGCGCTTCAGTTTTCATTCTTCTGCGTTTCAATTCGGGTATGGGGCTCTTGCTTTTCTGTATTTAGTGCTTTGATTTGGGTCGGGAGATCTTGTTTATATTCTTCACTATATACTTGTCCTCATATTTCTAGTATCTTAAGATAAGAAAATCAGTCTATTTTTTATATTCTAGCTTTATCAGCAAGTCTTTGGATTATACTAAATCTTCCGGATTTTTCTCAAATTTCTGCCATTTTTTCTATACTCCCTAATTGTAGGATTACTGTTAAAATAATAGTAAGATACATTTTTGTTGTCTTTTCTCGTTCGTTTTTTTCCGTTAGTGTCTTTGAGTTAAGTAGTTGCTTTAGTTGTTACTTGTGTACCGGACATTAGAACAGCCAGCATTCACAGGATGCAGTTCAGGTCCTCTATGTTGGCTATCAAGGGAATAACTGCCGATCATGACACTCAGATCAGTCATCTGAATCCAACGTTGATTTGGATGCGGATTTTGCATTTTTCAAGGGTAGTATAATGTGACTATACCAGACCCAGGGGTTAATTATTATCTTCCCTCCTGTCCCAGATGTGAACTGGTACTTTTACAATAAAGAAGACATTTCAACGGGCCATAAAAAAAAGAAGAAAAGATTTTTAAGACACTCGGGTTTAAAACTTACTAAGTTAAAACTTAGTAAAAGTCAAATAGTTACCTTATTTTAAAACCCCGTTCGGCTTAAATCTTCATTCGTTACTTATTAAACTCTACTTTTTTCGTGGATTGGCTATAAAGGATCCAATTGTTTAGTTGTTTAAACTCTGGCATTTTGGGGTATTCTACAAAGTTCGGTCTTTGCTCACCGTTTGATTTATATTCTAGATTACTTTAAACATTTTTATTTGTTGGTTTTTGCTTAACGGCCTTTAGTCAAAAAGGTTCTACTAGGGTAGGGGTAGGAAAATGTGTTAAAACTAAAATTTCTTTGATATTTATGTTCTTTTACTACTTATCGAATTTTCCAGCTTGCACGGATTTCCCTAACCCTCTATCGCCACTTCTCCCTATCATTCATCGCCTCGGCAGGTCTTCAGGGCTACATCCCGTATCATCACATAGCTGCTGTATGTATGTTCGAGCTGGTCGTCCTGCTTTTGCTTGGCCATATGCGGGGGTCCATAGGAGTACATCACTTATGAGCAAGTGCTTGCTTCTCCAACAGTGTCCTGCATGTCTGGTTTGTCTAGCTTGGATAGTTTTCCTGATGGTAGGCAGGTGGCCGTATAGTTGGTGCCTTGTGGGGTGTTGCTGCCAGGACTTGTTCAATATTGCTCGCAATATTCTTGTGTAATTGCCGTCCAGCTTCATCTCGAGCCATTTAGTTAGCGTCCAAGTAGTGCATCCATATATCAGTATCGACACGACCACTGCCTGGAAGAAACTGCGTTTCATTTTATAGGTCAGGTTCGAAATATATATATATATATATATATATATATATATATATATATATATATATATATTATGAAAAGGGAAACACTAAATTTTACTTCGATTGTACAGCAGAGATATTTTGAAATAGCTAGAAAAAAGTAAAAATTTTGGCATATCAACGAAGATAACAAATTTAGGGAGGTGAAGGCGCATGCGTTCCAAAATATTCATTTATATTTTGATCTTCTCTTACCGCTTGGCGTATATTTCAGATAACTTTAAACATTTCCATCAGACACTTTTTGCCTAACATAATTATCATTATTAAATTTCAACAGTAACTTAAAACTACATAAAAGTAATTGGCGACTGTAGTCGAGGGCGACCAGAAGGCTCCCTTTTCAATATCTACTTCACCGAGGTGTAGGGGAGGGCGCTACTCTTTTCCCAGGATTGCTCCACCTTACCCTTGAGACGTACCTTATATTGCTGAGTGTTAAGCAAGGAGGTATCAAGTACCATTTTTTAAGTCTTTGGTATGACTCGACCTGGAATTGAACCCCGGCCTCCCGGACCATTGGCGAACACTCTACCCACTAGGCCAATGAGCCGGTTAAAACTATATAATTGTGTATAAATTACTAGTATTAAAGATATATTCTTGATGTTTACTAATAATTATCATTAGTTAATTGAAAACATACAGTTGCTTGAAAAAAACTGACTTCGAACTTCTAACAAGTGTTAAGATTCCGTAAACTAATCAACTAATAATTTATTCGCAATTATATGATTTCAATTTATTACTATTCAATACTAATAATTTTCAAGTAATAACGATGCAATGAATTAATATTAGGATTACTGCGTATGTATTTATGTAAGGATGTATTTAGCAACCCATTTGTACAAGCTGGATGCGGCACAAGGTCGATTTTTAAGTGGATTTTAATAGGTTTGTTAGACCAGTTGCCATAACAAGACTAAAGAGCCCAGTCTGCCTTACTATTTTACCCATTACTTGGGGGGGGGGAGAATAGTTGGATTCATACGTTCACAAAGAGTATTAGCGCTATGTGAAATACAAACAGCCTCGTACAGGATTTGAACTCGGGTCGCTGTGTCCATTTCCCACAACAATATCCATTACACGACGAGTGCCTCTATGTATGTATGTATGTATGTATGTATGGTTTTACGACGTGAACTTTTGGGTTATTTTATGCCGAAGCCATTTTAAAAATTATGGACTCTAGTGAAATGTTACAAGTATGTGAATTATTGGTAAGTATCAGGATTTGAGTGTACGTATTCTGTGAGAGTCTTGGTAACTTAAAACAACTTGCATCTGATCCTGTTTAGATGTTGTGAATGATTACATTGGGTACCAGTATTGTTTTTATAAGTGTTATGATATTTAGTGTGGCTAGGGGAGAAATTATACAAGAATGCTGCGAGAAATATTGAACAAGTCCTGGAGACAGCACCCCACAAAGCAGCAGCTAGACGGCCACCTACCACCCATCACGAAAACTATCAAAATTAGATGAACCAGACACGCGGGACACTGCTGGAGAAGTAGGGACGAGCTCATAAGTGATATACTCCTGTGAACCCCACCACATGGACGAGCAAAGGCAGGACGTCCAGTTCGAACCTACATACAGCAGTTCTGTGCCGATACGGGATGTAGCCCTGAGGATCTGCTGAAAGCAATAGACGATAGGGAAGTGTGGCGAGAGAGGGTTAGGAATATTCGTGCTGATAGCTCGACATGGTGATGATAAGAGGAGAAATATTAAGTACTTCGTCTTTTTAATTTTTTTCTTATTAAAGTTCTCTGAGTGGTTCTGTGAATGCGAGCCGAAAAAGGTTTAAGCTTGGTTTACAATATATTGGGTTATCTAATCCCAAAGTTAGTTTCTTTTCAATCTATTATCTAGTTTCAAGTTACTATTCTTATTCAAATAACGTCGACTCGGGTTGTAGAATATGCCAACCGCACCTGTGTAGAGGGGTAAGACCTTCCCCATTGAGTGTTCGCAAAACTATATGATAGTGAGGCTCCAGTCCTGAAGTCCTGAGAAACGTGGAGTATCCCTTCATTACCATTACTCCCAGGTTCACTCTGAGTAGATGTGTTTGTACCTTATAGGGTCCCTTTTAGGGGTCAAATAGAACTATTTAATAATTAACCATTTAACGGCGTTCAATCCAATGAGATCTGGTTCTTTAAAAATAATGTTACCAATAAACTACGAATCATATATATATATATAAACATATATATATACTTTGTTGCGATATCAATGTTTTAAGAGTCAATGTATTCACGTATTTCAAAGTCATTCTAAACATAATTTCGGTTTGGTTTGGTTTCTTTGTTTAATGGCATATCAACATCAGCAGGTTATTTAATGCCAAGACCATTCTCCGGGAAGAACAGTAGGGGTGCTATTTAACCCATAGCTTGGAGGATTAGGGGGTTTATACCTTTCCCAAGGGTATTTGATCGAAAGTGTACGTAATAGCGCGACTGGAGTTCGAACTCACTTATTACGATTCCGCACTCCATTGCTTTAACCATTACACCACGAGGACACCCCGCATAATTTCAAACAGTTTTTTTTACTCATAGATGGGATTGTAACAGGTCAGTTGGTTGATTGGTTGGTTTCAAAATATCTCAGTCTTTGTTGGGTAACTTAATGTTGAAATCAGAAAAAAATGATTTCAAGTAGTGTAACGCTACGTCACCAAATTGAAAATAGGTGTAACGTTAACTTTTAGAACTTCTTCCTTTCTTTGCTTTTATTTTTCCCTTAACATCATTATTTCTTTCTTTCTTCACAACTTTGTCGTCTACACAACCTTCTCCCCGCAAAAGATCCTTGACGAAAGTTAATAACTATACAGATCAAGTAACAAATTAATCGCCAGTTTTAGCAAAGACACAAAACCTTTGCCATTACCGGCCAGCATTGTTAGTGTAAATCAAAAATTTGGATGAAACAAGCAATTGTCGAATGACTAATACTGATAAGAAAATGGAGGGAAGCCATGGAAATTAAAGCGCTGGAAATGGAATTGGGGAATAGGTAGGCTTGTGATTTAGAGAGAGAGGAAAACCAGGTATTAGCTGTTTCAGGTTACGGAAGTTTATTTGGGGCTCCAACGTTTACAGCAGTCGGTGAAAAGAGAGAGACAGAGTTGGAAATAAGCGTCAACTGATTCAATTGACTGAGAAAATAAACAGCGGACGTAGAAAATGTAAACAGGGACTTATTTTTACTTCGATGATCCGCGTGTTTGAATCTCTTTCTTATATATATTCTTCTAATTATTCCTTAACTAATGTTTTAATCACACGTAATCCTTAAATCTTTTTAGTGACACGTCATTGCTAAATATCATTTGATATCTATCTAACTGTTTATTTTAATATATTTTGCATGCAGCTGATTCTAAAACAAACTTGTCCAGCTTATTACGACGCGAATTGACACGTTTACAGAAAACAAGGTTTTGAGCTTTGCAAAACAAAATACCGCAACTTCGAACTTTCGCTAGAAAACAATTTATTACTAAAATAATTACTAAAATCCCTAATTATCTTACAGTATCTCTTCTTATTTAATGATAATCACAATTGTACTTTCAAGTAACCATTCTTAATACAAAAAATACCATAGAATGGTTTCAAGCATTCCAACCTAATACTAATAACTTGTATACAATTATATGGTTTCGAGTATTCCTATCTAATACTACTAATGTGCACACCATTATATGGTTTCAAGAATTCCTCTCTGATACAAATAATTTGCAGGCAATTATATAGTATGGAATAACTGTTCCTATTTGATAAATATAATAATTTGTTTGCACACAGTTATATAGTTTCAAGTATTCCTATCTAATACTAATTCATACACAATTATATGGTTTTACGTAATTGATAATAATCCTTAACAAACAAGTTAAACTTGAAGGAACTATTCTTATTTAATTTTATTTAAATAAATTACACACGGTTATATGGTATCAAGTATTCCAATTTAATAATTTCGAACAAATCTATTTGAGCTATAATAAGACGCTAACAGGTATGGCCACTCCGAGTCTGAGTCGACCTGGCAGTAATATATATATATATAATTTGTAAATACACTTTGTAGATATCATTCTTAAAGGTGCTTAAGGTCTTTTTTCACATAGTTAAATGGTTTCGAGTATTTAACATCAGTCATTTGTTTACACATAGTTTGTTCTATTTTGCCCATAGATAGGACCCTATTTGATGCTACTACTCTTGGTTTGAATGGACCTGGGAGCAATGGCAATGAAGAGGTACTCCACATTACCAAAATCTTTACGGCTGGAGCCTCATCATCAGATGGTTTAATGTCATAAACAGGACACTCGTTGGCGGGAGGGTCTTACCCAACAATTCCGATTTAAAATTCATTTATTGATTGATTAGTTGGTTGATTTTAATGGCATGTTAACCTGTCTAGGACTATTTTATGACGAGATGTAAGGGAATAGCGTTCATTGTATGTTTATATTTACACTTTTTGTATACTTATTGAGAGTTTTCTTTTCTTTTTTTTCACATGCTTTTATTGGATAATTTCTAAATAGATCTATTTGGCATATACATGGGACCCTAACTGATACTTCCTATCTAGTATCGTGTATAGCAAAAATGTTGGGCATATGGTGAATCGTAAAATAGTGCTCAAATGGTCAAAAATATTGGGTTACATGGTACTTAGTAGAATAGCGCTCGGTTAGAAATATTGAACTTAGGATTTAAAAGGATTTATGATTTTATATTTACGAGGAGTACGGAAAAGTTCTCGGCCGGATCAAGAAGAAAATTGTCTGAAAAAAATCCATATTAAAGAAACTTGATGAATATGTGAAATAACATGTATACTCTGTGGTTCTAAGTATTTTCCTTCTCAATTGAGCCCAAAACTTTTCAGTAGCAGTGCCTAGTTATTTAGCTACGAGACAACAAGCTATTGAATGTAATTAATGGTCAATTTTTTCCCGCTATTTCGTAGTTAATCCTATCAGACAAAACAATGGTCCCTAAATATGATAACAATATAATGTTTTTCTTAAGGCAAGAAAAAATAGTTGCAGAAGTCAGTGTGACTTTACTAGTATGACTGTAGAGAAATTTCAATAACAGTTATTTTTGTCGTCACTTAATTTCTATATTTGAATTATTAATTTTATATCATATACCTCGATGGTACGATCTCATCTACTGAAAATGATGTCAGCCTGCATATAAGGAAGACGTGGACTGCTATCGACAGGGCGTCGATCTCTTTGATTAAAAAAATTGGATTTCTTTCAAGCTGTGGCCGTATCAGTACTACTGTATGGTTGCACGACATGTGGGCTTTAACAAAACGTTTAGAGAAAGAGCTAGGTGGGGACAACACAAAAACGCTACGTGCTGTTATTAAAAATCCTGGTAGCAACATCCAACAAAACAGCAGCTGTATGGCCATATGCCTCCCATCTCACAAACCATACTAGCAAAACAGTGCAGGGCACAGCTAGAGAAGTAAGGATAAATTCATCAGCGATAATCTCCACAGCACTATTACGCATGGAACACTAGTATTGACCAACCAGTAAAGATTTACATACATCATTTCTGTGCGGACACAGGATGCAGTCAAGAGGCCCTACCAGGAGAAATGAACGATATAAAGAGACAGAGGGGGGGGATAGAAAGAGAGAAAGGGACTCCGTGCTATCAGTGCCACTTGATGATGATGATGATGATAATAATGATGAATCCTATGTGTGCCTGTGAAATTGAATGGGAGAAGGAGTGTGTGTGTATGTGAAAGTGATAGGAAAAACAGAAGGAAAAGAAAGAAAGAGAGAGAAAGAGAGAGAGAGGGAAGGAGATATCACTTATGATATCATCAGGGAGAAAGAGTGCTTCAAAAATGAGCCTTGTGCAACGATTATGCATGAAAGACATTAAAAGTTTATTCGAAGTGGAAGAAAATCAATTGCCTCGATTCCACACCTACAGACAACGACCGCATTTCTTTCAATTCTATCCCATAATCCATACCAAATTAAAATCGTTATCGGTGTTTTATTATTATAAATTAAATTTTTAAACTGATTTTAGTTAAGTGTATGTGTGTGAGAGAATTAGTGTTATTCGTACACACACGCACACACACACACAAGTACACACACACACACACACACATATCCGGAAACCTGGTTTTGATTGTGGTGGCTCTATTCATGTTGCGTTCTTAAGCACAAATAGCCTGACGGCGTCCGACTTTTCCGAGTCGACAACTGATTTGATTTCAGAGTTTTCCTTCTCATAGACTGGTTACCATACCAAGGTTAAAGAGCCAGTCTGTCCTTGTATTTACTCATATCTAGAGGGAGAATAATCGATTTCCTAATTTCATACCTTTCGCAAGGATATTAGCGTTATGTGAAATGTAAACATCCTCATGTAGGATTTGAACTTGGGTAGCCGAGTCCACTCGACAGCATTCACTCGGAGCTCAAGATTGATGCACGTGACACTTACGCTCATGATATGCTTGATCACTGAAGTTAAACAGCGATGAGTGCGCGCAGTAAGTTGATGTGTGACCTCTTAGAAATAGCAGATATAGCAAGCAATATGAATTTTGTGAGTCAAATTAATAAAAAACTCAGTAAATTCGAAATATAATGGAGATGATCATTTGTGGGTTTTTGTTCCCAGAATTGTTCTCTTGTCGCCTTGCTTTCTGTCTTACCGTGCTTTTTCATTACCGAAAAAGAATATTTTCATGTAGCAGCCCATTATTTGAGAGTTAGACCCTCATACGGTTCCTCATACTTCTAGCATTGTGCCGAAACTAAGCCAAGCTTTGCCCCTGTCAGCTGGGCCTGCGCAATACACCGACTGCATCTCTGCAGAGGGATAAGACTCCCTCAACGAGTGCTCTGAAAATGACACTGAACAATCTGATGGTAAGGTTCCAGTAACGCTGAAGCTTTGGCTCCAGTGATGCTAGAGCTTTAGGGATTGTGGAGTACCCCTTTATTGTCATCGATCCTAGCTCCACTCTTGCCCGGAGTGGTAACCCCTGATAGGGTCCGTTCTATTGTACACAAATGAATTGTTTAAAATGGAAATGTTTTGACATTTAAACTGTGTACTTATGCTAAACTGAATTGTTTGAAATAGAACTGTTTTTATATTTAAACTGCATATTTATGCTAAATAAGAATTGTTTAAAATAGAACTGTTAATGGTTAGTGTGTTCGCCAATGGCCCGGGAGAGCGAGGTTCAATCCCAGGTCGAGTCATACCAAAGACTCAAAAATGGTACATGATTCCTCTTTGCTCAATACTCAGCATTATGAGGTCTAGGTCAAGGGTAAATTGGAGCAATCCAGGGAAAAGAGTTGCGCCCTTCCCTACACGTCGGTGTAGTAGCAATTGAAAAGGGAGCCTTCGGGTCGCCGTCGACTACGGTCGCCAACTTTATTTTACTTGTATGTATAAAAATGGATTTGGCGTTTAATAAACTACAATGGTTGATATGCCATAAAACCAAACCAAACTAGGCTAAACTTAGGAAATAACAACAAAGCAACGATAAAACTGTTCTGTGAGTACATGGGTGACCACTTAAGGGGTCCAAAGACCAGTTAGCTGGTTCTGTAGAGTACACCGACTGCATCTCTGCGGAGGGGTAAGACTCCCCCAAGAGTGTCCTGGATATGATACTAAACTATCTGATAGTGATGCTCCAGTCCTGGAGCTTTGGGGGAATGTGGAGTACCCCTTAATTGCCATTACTCCTAGGTCTAATTTGACCGGGAGTGGTAGCCCCTGATAGGGTCCTATCAATGGGTCAAATAAATGGGTCTGACATTTAAATTGTGCAAACAAATGAATCCTTGCAAGTGTAAAAACTATTACCTACAAACAATTTCTTTATAAATCATATATATTTGATATATATGTATAAACAGGATTTGGCATTGAATTATCTACAATGGTTGATATACGATAAAACTGAACCAAACCAAATTAAGAGGACCATGTACCAGATTGTGCAAATGTTAGTAAAATCCTGCTCTCACTAAACGGCGTTTTGAGTTGTGTAATTGTTTACAAGCTGGGGTAGTAAACCGTTATTAGCGTGTTCAATTCTTACCACACGCTCAATTCTTGAAGGCGCGCTTAGAGTAATCGGAAATGGAATCAGTGACCAGAGTTCAAATCTTAGACGAGTTTTTTTTTTTTAAATTTACGCTAAAGCTCTTGGAAAAAGCACGAATCTATCTGTTCTTTCCCCCAGTAAATAGTAGAGCAAACTGCGTTTTTAGTCATGGTACTCCGTTTAAAAATTGACCTGGAATCAGATCCTGTCCATGACAGTGATTTGGTAAATATATGCTTCTAGCCTTGAATTAAACTAAGTTTAACTTAGTACATAACTACGTTACAAATTATTTTGATTATCGCTGGGTGTCTCAAACTAAGAACGCTCTTCAAGTCTCTTCTGTAACAATCGGCAAAAATTATCGGATTGATTTATTGTTAATATTATATTTACGTCATCGTAAAATGTCGGTTTAGTTTGGTTTGATTTGGTTTTATGGCATATCAACCATTGTAGGTTATTAAATGCCAAATCCTGTTTATACATATATGTTAGTTATATATGATTTGTAAACATTTTGTAGATATCATTCTTAAACGAGCCCAAGCTCTTTTTTTGCACACAGTTAAAGTATTGCAATATAACAGTCATAATTTAACATCAGTCATTTGATAATTTCACTAATTTGTTTGAACACTAATATTGCTATTGTTTCTACTCAGTAAAACGGTTTCAATAATTGCTATCTAACACTTATAATTCAATTTAATATAAATTATTTGTTTACACACAGTGAAGTGGTTACAAGTATTGCTATTTAACACTAATTGTTCTGTCCAACTGTACTCATTCATTTGCACACAATTAAATGATTCAAAGTATTGTTATGTATCACTAACAATTTATTTAAACATCAGTCATTTGTTTATACACAGTTAAATGATCAAACAATTCTACTTCAAACAATTCAGCATAAGTCATTTGCTTGCACACAATTTAAGTGTCAAACATTTCTATTTGACCCATAGATATGACCCTATCAGGTGCTACCACTCCGGGTCAGAGTTGACCATAGAGTGATAGCAATGAAGGGGTACTCCGCCTTCCCCAAAGCTCTAGCATTACTAGAGCCTCACTATGAAATTATTTTGTTTCATATCCAGGGCACTCGTTGGGGGGGTCTTATCCCTTTGCTATGATGCAGTCGGTGTATTCTACAGCCCCAGTCGACAAGGCACGCAAAATGTAGGGATAAAGCTATTTCTAAGCCATTAAAAAAAAAGTTATGAGAGAAGTGAAATAACAAGAAAAAAGATAGACCTTATTAGAAGAAGGTGTTAGGTTGTGTGATATTCAAATCAGGAAGATGGCAAAACAAACCATCAATAACAAAGAGAACATGACGTCACTATTGTTACTACCATTGTTTTAAACAGAAGCGAGTTTTTGTGTCACGTGAAGAAAGTCCTGCGAAAGAAGATGCATGAGACGTGGCTGCTTAATAACGAGAGACGATCGACGCTTATTATAAGTTAAAAAAATAAACATTATTTATAGAAGCTGAGTATTGAAAATAGGCCCAGAATAATCACGTGGGAATGATTAATAGAATTTTAAACAAAAAAATGTTATTTTTATCAATGTACACTATCATCATTATTATTATATTACTCCTTGTGAGTTTTTCACACCAGCGTTAGCCAATGGTCTTTCACTGGAGTTTGAGTGACAGCAAGTCTCCTCAGGTCTTCAGGACTCTTCTCAGTATTCTGGCCGATCTCAATAATGCTGAAGTTTGGAGGCTCTCGGCTCTTTCTCTTATTTCCAACTCCACTAGTCCTCTTACCAAGCCTCCATGGATCGTTCCAAGTGCTCCAATTACAATTGGTATCACCGCCACCTTCATGTTCCATAACTTTTTAGTTCTCTGGCAAGCCCCAAGTACTTGTCTCTCTTTTCGATTTCTTTTATTTTCAATCTGTGGTCAACCGGGACGGCAAAATCCACTAATCGACAGGTTCTTTTTTTTTTTTTTTTTGTTCACTATTACTACGGCTGGTCATCTGGCTGGGATTAGGTGAACTGTTTGTATGCTAAAATCCCAGAGAATTTGATGCGTCTCATTCTCCGTGACGGATTCTGGTTTATGCATACATCATTTGGTAGAATGGTCAAATTTCAATTTCTTACATAATTCCCCGTATTCACCTTTCCCATCCAGTCGTGTCTAGTCTTGTACTCTTTTTGCGCTAGTTTACTGCATTATTTCACACCTTGAGTGTTCTTCACACCAACATTAACTGGTGTTCTTTCACTTGAGTCTGAGAGACAGTAAGTCCCCTCGGGTTTCTAGAACTCTTCTCTGTATTGTAGCCGATCTCAACAATGCCCGTATGATCTCGATTATTTCTCTGCTTTCCAATTCCTCTTGTCTCCCTTCTAAGCTTTTGGGGACCCTCCCAAGTGCACCAGCTACAATTAGTATCGCCTTCACCCTCGTTTTCCACCATTTTTTAAACTCTCTTGCAAGATTCAAATATTTGTTAATCTTTTTTCTTTCTTTGAACAGCAAAATTTAGGCGATAAGATGTTTTTTTTTTCTTCTTGTTAGGATTTGGTGATCTGTTTGTATTGTGATGTTACTGCTATTGAGGTGGGTTCTGGAAAAATGCCCGGCCGTCGATGATATGTCTCTCGTATTCTTCCTCGCTATCGGTTGTCTCTTTTCGAATTCAGAGAGTTAAAATCCCGACTCAGATCCTTGAGCCAGGAATTGCTCTACTCAACCGGTGGTAACCGTCTCTCTTCTTCTTCAGGAACGGGACCGACTTTTATATCCATTGATCAGCTAGCAAATTTCTCTAGAACCTTCTAAACAATTTCATAACATTCGAAAACAGGAAGTGCATGGTCATTTCCTGTTCCTTTGTTTCTTTTAACCTAGGGTTCGCCTCATGCTTACTTATGATCACGGGGTCCTTTCGATTAACCGTTAAAAGCAGCTCCAACACGGGGGACCATGATACATTACACAGATCCCATTACCCTGTGGAATGGGGTCAAATAACTAAGGGATTCTATTTCGATGCTACTAAAACTCACAAGAGCCCACAAGAAAAAATTTCCTGCAGTGTATGGTCTGATTGCACAGAAAACTCCACAATATGATCAGTTCTTTTCTTCTTGCTAATTAAAACAAGGCCCTGTCTTCTGGCCGGGTTCACGTGATCCGTTTGTATATTATCATCATTATTATTTTATTTCTTTCGAGGGTTTTTCACACCAGCGTTCGCTGATGGTTTTTCACTGGAGTTTGAGTGACAGTTATTCTCCTCAAGTCTCCAGGACTTTTCTTAGTATTCTGTCGTTTGGATCGTCTCCCCTTGTCCTCTCATTTCCAAGTTTTCCAGTTCCTTTACCAATCCTCTGGGGATTTATTATAATCATTATTATCATTATTCTATTCTTGAAAGTTTTTCACATCAACGTTAGCTGGTGTTTTTTTACACTAGAGTTTGACTGATAGCAAGTCTCCTCAAGTATCCAGGACTTTTCCCAGTATTCTTACTGATATTAACAGTGCCTTACTTTGGATGGTCACTACTCACCCTCTTATTCCCCAAGTCCTTCAGTCGCTGTTCCAATCCCTTGGTGGTTGTACCAAGAGCACCAATTACAATTGATATAGGTATAGTTTTTTTACACAGTTAAATGCTAAAGCAGTTCAGTTAAATGTCAAAACAGTTCTTTTTCAAACAATTCAGTTTAGCATAAGTACACAGTTTCAATGTCAAAAACAATTCTATTTTAAACAATTCAATTTTGTATGATAATAGTTTATTTTTTGTTTACACAGTGTTAAATGTCAAAACAGTTCAATTTCAAACAATTCAGTTCAGTATACAAAAACAGTTCATTTTCAAACAATTCAGTTTAGTATAAGTATAATTTTTTGTTTACACGATGTTAAATGTTAAAACAGTTTATTCAAAAATCAAAACAGTTCTATTTCAAACTATTCAGTTTAGTATAAGTACACAGTTTTAATATCAAAAACAGTTCTATTTCGAACAATTCAGTTTCGTATACAAAAACAGTTTCGTTCTATTTGACCCATTGATAGGACCCTATCAGATGCTACCTCTCCGGGCGAGAGTGGACCTGGGAGCAATGACAATGAAGGGGTACTCCACATTCTCCAAACTCCAGCATTACTGGAACCTCAACATCAAATCTTTTAGTATCATAAGTCAGGACTTTCGTTGGTGGTGGTGGGGGGTTCTTACGCCTTTGCAGTGAAGCAGTCGGTATATTCTACAGCCCCAGCCGACTGGACAAGGCTATCTAGGGTTATTTTCTATGAAATCATATTGAACAGTTTTTGCAATCGGTCCAATCGAATACGAATAATTTTTAGACAGATCTATTTGACTGATAGATGAGACTCTAATAGAGACTACGACTCGAAATCAGAGTGAACCTGGGAGTGATGGCTATAAACGGTCACTCCACATACCATAGATTTCGTTTAGTGTCATATATAAAATGCCCCCTTTTCGTATGGGGAGACTTACCCTTCAGCAGAAAATATGGTCGATTTCGAAGCTTGCTTTAGTATTCTTTAGGTTAGCATGAGTTTACATGAAAAAATAAAATCATGTTCTGCTAATCTTCGAAGTTGAATTGGTTTGTCTTTCTTAACAGCAAATATTCAAAATCATATTTTTATAAACCTGATAATGAACACTGATTATAGATGTTGGTTGAAAACACGCAACTACCTCAGCCAGTAAGTCTCTTGCTAGTTGGTGATATGCCAAAACAGTAAAACAGCCTAAAACCGAACGTAGGAGGCGCTCGTGGTGTATTGGTCATCATCGTAGGAAATGGACACGGCGACCCGTGTTCAAATACTGGATTAGGCTGTTAGCATTTCACATAGTGCTAATACTCTTGGAAAAGGTATGAATCCAATTATTCTTCTTCCAGTTATGAGAAAATAGTAGGGCAGACTTGGCTCTTTAACTTTGGTATAGCAACCGGTCCAGAAGAAGGGAAACTCTAAATTTAAACTTAAGCTCCGCTTAAAAATTGACCTTGTGTCACATCCTGCTCGAGGGGAGGAATTGGTAAAAGCGTATTACTCAAATTAATAAAATAAGGCGTTGTAATATTGCATTTTTCGCGAGTTGCCGTGGTACGCTTGTTAGCCGAGCGGTCTGATACTAAGTCTAACGTAAAGTTGGGCGGGTTTCGATCCCAGACTTCAAGCGTTCTACGTGTCTAGCCACACTGAAGAGTTGTGATACAATGAAAATCTGTCATGCTAAGCTGAATTATTTTAAATAGAACTGTTTTTCGACATTGAAACTGTATTTACACTAAACTGATTTGTTTAACATAGAACTGTTTTGACATTTAACAGTGTAAAGAAAATCTGTACTTACGCTAAACTGAATTGTATGAATTAGAACTGTTTGAATAAACTGAATAGTTTGAAATAGAAATGTTTTTGATAATTAAACTGAATTCTTTGAAATAAAACTGATTATTTACGTAAAATGGATTTGGTGTTAAATAACCTACAAAGGTTGATATGCCATAAAAACCTAACCAACCAACCACCCAACCAACTTCTCGAGTTGCCAATAATATTTGTAATAGTAAGAGTTCGATGTTAGCTTCACCTTTAAAAATTCAATAAAAAGTTGGAAGCGCGTGCCCTAAAATCACTTATCATATCTGCTGGTATGCAAGAGGCCTGGTTCACAAAGATATTGGTGGGAGTGGAGACTACTGCTCATTGTAATTTCTCTAAGCCCCATAGCTGTCTATTTCAAGCTTTGGTAGACACCCATTTGTTAAAATCCTCACGCATTAGATATTGTATTCTGTTGTCAAAGATTTTGGTAGTTATGGTGGCATAAGATAAACCGATCAACATAAATGTATATAAAAAGTGTGTGTCAAAAGTATGGGTCAAAAATGTGGGTCAAAAGTGAGTATAAAAAGTGTGTGTCAAAAGGGAGTATAAAAAGTGTGTGTCAAAAGTGGGTATAAAAAGTGTGTGCTAATAGGGAGTATAAAAAGTGTGTGTCAAAAGTTTGGATCAAAAGTGAGTATAAAAAGTGTGTGTCAAAAGGGAGTATAAACAGTGTGTGTCAAAAGGGAGTATAAAAAGTGTGTGTCAAAAGTTTGGATCAAAAGTGAGTATAAAAAGTGTGTGTCAAAAGGGAGTATAAACAGTGTGTGTCAAAAGGGAGTATAAAAAGTGTGTGTCAAAAGTGTGGATCAAAAGTGAGTATAAAAAGTGTGTGTCAAAAGGGAGTATAAAAAGTGTGTGTCAAGAGGGAGTATGAAAAGTGTGTGTCAAAAGGGAGTATGAAAAGTGTGAGTCAAAAATGTGGATCAAAAGAGAGTATAAAAAGTATGTGACAAAAGTGTGTGTCAAGAGGGAGTATAAAGAGTGTGTGTCAAAGGGGAGTATAAAAAGTGTGTGTCAAAAGTGTGGATCAAAAGTGAGTATAAAAAGTGTGTGTCAAAAGGGAGTATAAAAAGTCTGTGTCAAGAGGGAGTATAAAAAGTGTGTGTCAAAAGGGAGTATAAAAAATGTGTGTGCTAAAAAGGAGTATAAAAAGTGTGTGTCAAAACGGAGTATAAAAAGTATGTGTCAAAAGTGTGTGTCAAGAGGGAGTATAAAAAGTGTGTGTCAAAAGGGAGTATAAAAAGCGTGTGTCAAAAGTGTGTATCAAAAGTGAGTATAAAAAGTGTGTGTCAAAAGGGAGTATAAAAAGTGTGTGTCAAAAGGGAGTATAAAAAGTGTGTGTCAAAAGGGAGTATAAAAAGTGTGTGTCAAAAGTGTGGATCAAAAGTGTGTGTCAAAAGTGTGGATCAAATTGAGTATAAAAAGTGTGTGTCAAAAGGGAGTATAAAAAGTGTGTGTCAAAAGTTTGGATCAAAAGTGAGTATAAAAAGTGTGTGTCAAAAGCGAGTATGAAAAGTGTGTGTCAAAAGTGAGTAAAAAAAAAGTGTGTGTCAAAAGTGTGTGTCAAAAGGGAGTATAAAAAGTGTGGATCAAAAGTGAGTATAAAAAATGTGTGTCAAAAGGGAGTATAAAAAGCGTGTGTCAAAAGTGTGTATCAAAAGTGAGTATAAAAAGTGTGTGTCAAAAGGGAGTATAAAAAGTGTGTGTCAAAAGTGTATGTCAAAAGTGGGTATAAAAAGTGTGTGCCAAAAGGGAGTATAAAAAGTGTGTGTCAAAAGGGAGTATAAAAAGTGTGTGTCAAAAGGGAGTATAAAAAGTGTGTGTCAAGAGGGAGTATAAAAAGTTCGACACGAGTTAAAATCCTGGACTGATTGCATTTCAAATAGCACTAATACCCTTGGGAAAGGTATGAATCCAATTATTCTCCCTCTAGCTATGGGTAAATAGTAGGGCAGACTAGGTTCTTCAGCCTTGGTGAGGCAACTAGTCTAGGAGAAGGAAAACTTTGAATTCAAACCTGTTTAACTCCGCTTAAAAAATTGACCTTGTGTCATATCCTGCCCGAGCGGAGGGGTTGGGTAAATATGATAAAAAGTGTGTGTCAAAAGGGAGTATAAAAAGTGTGTCAAAAATGTGTTAAAAGTCTGTATCAAAAGTGTGTGTCAAAAATGTGTATCAAAAGTTTGTGTCAAAAATGTGTATCAAAAGTGTGTGTCAAAAGTATGTAGAAAATGTTGGCAGTATTCAATAAATTAATTTGCGGGTAAATGGAAATTAAATTTTGTTACAAGAAGTGCATTAAGTAAAAAGTTTGAGTTGACAGTGATGGTTTCTCCAGGATCCAGTCCATGAAAATGGATGATGAGGCTTGTCGTGTTCCGGCAGATGTCGGGCAAAATTGTCTGTAGAGGATTTCTTGGTTTCAGTTTTGAAAAATGGCCTTCTCTTTGGGTTTTTTTTTTTTGCATTAAGCCAAGGAATTATTATTGGAAAAAGTTGTAGAATTTATTGTTCCTTTCCGAAGTCAGCAAAACACACGTCTAATCAGAGATTGTCCTTCAATATCTTTTTTCTTCTTTTTGCACCACAAGTTTAACTTTCAGCGGAAGTGGAATTGTGGGATATTCTATTGTATTTTCGTATTTTATCATTTCTTTTATTTATTTTATTCAGACTTTATTAATTCATTAATCCTCATAGGAATTTATTTTGGTTGATAACTGTTGCTTTTTGCAGTTTTCAATATTCAGAACCCATTTCTCATCTAACTTCCCGATGAGGAAAAAGTACTTTTCACACTCAGCCGGTAGATTGCTGCGAGAAACTGAAGTAGAGCAGACTGTCGGAAAATCACGAAAATTTATGAATGATACGTGTTCCGGCAGATGTCGGGCAAAATTGTCTGTAGAGGATTTCTTGGTTTCAGTTTTGAAAAATGGCCTTCTCTTTGGGTTTTTTTTTTTTTTTGCATTAAGCCAAGGAATTATTATTGGAAAAAGTTGTAGAATTTATTGTTCCTTTCCGAAGTCAGCAAAACACACGTCTAATCAGAGATTGTCCTTCAATATCTTTTTTCTTCTTTTTGCACCACAAGTTTAACTTTCAGCGGAAGTGGAATTGTGGGATATTCTATTGTATTTTCGTATTTTATCATTTCTTTTATTTATTTTATTCAGACTTTATTAATTCATTAATCCTCATAGGAATTTATTTTGGTTGATAACTGTTGCTTTTTGCAGTTTTCAATATTCAGAACCCATTTCTCATCTAACTTCCCGATGAGGAAAAAGTACTTTTCACACTCAGCCGGTAGATTGCTGCGAGAAACTGAAGTAGAGCAGACTGTCGGAAAATCACGAAAATTTATGAATGATACGAAGCCCCGGCTCTAAGGAAAGGAGCAAGAGAAGATAGGGAAAATAGACAGTAAAAAAATTAAATTTCTCGTTAAATAAATGAAGGGATATGTAGACGAAAACGAAAAAAGGACCCGGAAAATAAGGAAGGTAAAAAAGAAAAAAATGAAAAGAAAACACCATTACGCCATCACTTCTTACGAAAGAAAGAATATAAAGAGAAAAAACGAAACAGAAAAGACGCGAAAGATGTTAAAAATAACAGATCACAATTTACTGTAAAATAAATAAATAAATAAACAAATAAATAACGAAGAGAAGTGAATTGAATTGAAAATAATGAAAGGGAAGGGAAAGGTTAGGGCTGGTTGGTTGGCTTATTTTATGGCAAATTGAGTTTGATAATTATAGTCTCCATTAATATAGGGTACAAAAATTTACCTTCACAATCATTTTAAACAGAAAAATATTTCAAACTTCGTTGCATTAGCAATGTATTAATCAAGGTTACAATCCTTTTAAAATGGCAAAAACTTCATCATTATCCTCGTGCCGTACTGCTAGCAGGAATTTCCCAGACTCTCTATCGCCATTCGTCTCTAACATCCATCGCTTCCGGCAGGTCTTCAAGACTACATCTTGTGTCCGTACAGAGCTATTGTAGATAAGTTCTAGTTGGTCGTCCAACACTCGCACGTCCGTGTGAAGGGGTCCATAGGAGAACGTCGCTTATGAGTTCGTTCTTACTTCTCCAGCAGTGTGTCTTTTTCGTTTTATTTGAATGGTTTTAGAGATGGAAGGTAGGTGGCCGTATAGCAACTGTTTTGTGAGATGTTGCTTCCAAGATTTGATCAATATAGCTGATAGCATTCTTGTGCAATTTCCATCTAGCTTTTTCTCTATATGCTTAGTCATCGTCCATGTGGTGCATCCATATAGTAGAATTGACACGACTGTTGCCCGGAAAAAATTGCGTTTTATTTTATCCAGTAAGTTTGACTTCCATATGATCTACGTGGTGCCTTCAATAGGTTTCCAGACTTTTTTTGTACAAATATTTAAAGTTGTCGTAGACTCTTGAAAATTCACTATGCTATTGCTATACATCTTATGAGATGACTGACCAATTTTTGTGATTTCAGGTTCAAATGAACAGCTACAGCAGCAATTGGAATACACCCTACTAAAGCCTAATTGTCACAGCTGGTGAATTTCAAAAATGCAATATGGACGTAAGGACACTTTAGAACAACGATATGCAATAAAATTCTGTTTTAAACTTGGAAAAAATGCCACAGAAACGTATGGAATGCTTCACACTGCTTTTGGAGCATTTTGCATGAATCGAGCATCAGTTTTTGAGTGGCATAAGAGATTCAAGGAAGGCAAGGAGTCTGTGAGGTGTGGGAGGAGTAGGGAAGTTAGAACATCAGAGTTGATTGGCCAAAAGGATCAGGTTAGGGTTATTATGTTGAGGTTTTAAGGGAGTTCAGGAAGAGATTCCTAGGGAAGAGGCCAGCACTCTTCAAATCGGGTCAGTGGCATTTCCACCAGGACAATACACCAGTCCACAACTCCATCCCTGTCACAGACTATTTGACCAAGATGGGCATCAATACAGTTCGTCACCCGCCCTATAGTCCAGACGTTGGTCCCAGTGACTTTTGGTTATTCCCTAAGCTCAGAGGCTGATGTTATGAGACAATTGAGGAGATGAAAGAGGCTGTGACGAAGGTCATTGACACGCTCACACAAGAGGACTTCCATGTGGCCTTCCAGAAGTTGTTGGAACGGTACAAGTGCATTGCAGCTGGAGGAGATTACTTTGAAGGGGACTATAGTTTCATGTGTACTATCAATAAAAGTGCCCATACGAAAAAAGTCTGGAAACTTATTTAATGATCCTCGTATAACCTAACGATGTCAGTCCATGCCTTCACTTAACCGTTATGGTCCCCAAAAAAGTAAGGTACAAAAATATACTTTTACAGTAATTTCAAACAGGTAAATACTTCAAACTTAGCAGTAATATCAATGTATTAATAAAGTTCCCAATCCTTTTAAACAGGCAAACATTTCATACTTAATTGCATTATCAGTGTTTTAATAGTCAATATATCAATGATGTGTTATATAATTGCGGAAGGATTTTTTTATATTATCATTTTTCGTTTTATATATCTTATCTTTCGGTTTAGTAAAGCTTAGAACCTTTCGGCTTATTTCATGGGTAGGTGCAGACATTAACGCAGGTGTTCACGCGCGTGCGAGAAGGATGTGACAATCACAGATGTCACAATAAAACCCCCAGATAGTAAATGGGACTAGGGGATGTGAATGACGTCATGCCCGGAAGCGATGGGCTGGGATTCTTAGTGATTTTGAAAAAAAAGCAGTGAGTTGAAATTTGGACTTAGACGAAGCGAGTTGATTTTTCGGACCTGGGCGAGGCCAGTGCAGTTTGTGGACTGCGGGGCGCGTGCACGCGCGTTGGTTGGGTCAGTGAGTTGAGAGGTGACGATGGACGAACAGTCAGCATAGAAAAATTGTGTCTCTCTCTCCTCGTGTCGAAACTCTAAACTTAAAGAAGGTAATAAAAGTTTCGTACCTGAACTAAGACAGTCGTCAGTGTTTCGAGTGTTTTTCGAATTCCCTATGTATATTTCACGTATTCATATCTTGGTCCTATCTTGAATATATTACAGATGTTTAAAATCATTCTAAACCATCTCAAAGACATCTATTTGAGCCTTTAGTGGGACCATAACAGATGCTATCACTCCGGGTCAGAGTGAACCTGGGAGAAGCAGTAATAAAGAGATGACTCTATAATCACCAGAGATCTCGTATTTAAGCCTTACCACTAGATGAAGATTTTTTTGTAGGTGAAGGGTCTTATTGCTCTGCATAGGATGCAGTCGGTGTATTTTAGGTTCCTTTGACAGGACGAGAAAGGTTAGGTGAAAAATGACGGTTAATAAAGCAAAGATCAAAAAGGGTAAGTTTATGGTAAAATAAAAAAAATAATGTCAAGACGAAAAATGAAGAGAGAGAAAGAGGGGGAGAGAGAGAGAGAGAGAAGATGGAAAAAAGATTGAAAAAAGAGATTAACAAGGGTAAATTTATGGTTAAATAGACTGTATAAGAAGAGAGACACAGAGAGAGAGAGAGAGAGAGAGAGAGAGAGAGAGAGAAATGGGAAAAATTAAGATGGTAA
>CAUZXS010004667.1:147500-329950 GCA_963585895.1 Sepioteuthis lessoniana
GATTAGACAAAAAATATAGTCAGAGAATTTTATATATATATATATATATATATATATAAAGACACCTTAAACTCACGCACAGTCAGGAGAATGAAAACTAACGTTAATATATTCACATAACGAGGTGAATATTCACATTCAATCATGTACACACAGACAGAGACGTTCCCACCAAAAGTCACTCCCTCTAAAGAACACAAACACACAAAATGCACACACAAATGCACATACATATTTACATGTGTGTGTGTGTGTGTGTGTGTGTGCACGCGCGTGTGTGTTTAGTTCTTACGTATACTTATGAATGGTCCTGTGTGTTAGCAACTGCATGCGCATAAACAGAGTCATTCATCCAGAAGAAAATACATAAAATATTCAAAGCGAGTTTAAATTAGGAGACAAAAGGACGACCTTGATCAACTTACACGTTTTCTTCTCACACCCCAGCGATCGGAGAGTGAACGTCACAAGACATCTACTGTTGGTCTGCGAAAAAACGGAAGACCTCTTTACACACACACACACACACACACACACACACACACACACACATATATATATATACATAGTGTATGTAAAAGTTTCAAGCGTTCTTTTTTGAAAAATAGAGACTGAATACAATTGCAAACCAAAGTTTCACTGAAAGGTTTTGCGCATGTAATTGATTGAGTGATTAATTTTAATGGCATATCAATCCATTAAGGGTTATTTTGTTTCTGGAGGTTAGAGAATCATATTCATTGTACGTTCATATTTCCTTTTTTTGTGTAGCTGTTTCTTTTTTTTTCTTTTTTTTTTTTGCATTCGGCCCTATCAAATACGAATAATATTTAAACTGATCTATTTGATACATAGATAGGACCCTAACAGGTACTACCTCCCTGGGTCCGAGCTGTTGCTGAAAAGTTCAAATGATGATGTCATATCTGCTGTTAATGACTGTTTTTACCAATTAAATTCAAGCACAGCAACAACAAGAATTGTGTAGACCGTGGTGGAGACTATGTTGAAAAATAAATTTTATTTGTTCATATTCCATGAAAGTATCTCAGCCTATGAACTTTTCTGCTGACCCTTGTATATATTGTATTTGTACCTCCCATAAATAAGTTAACACCTAACAATTAAGATATATATAAATAATCTATTTATCGTGGGAATTACATTTTAGATGTATAAAAATCAATCTCTTTGCGTCAGTAAAACAAATCACCAAATTAATTGAGGCGGGAAGACAGATTTGAACTGAAAGCTTCTAATAAAAACTTCGTATTGCCCTAATGGTTAGAGTGTTCACCAATGGCCTGGGAGACCTGGGTTCAATCCCAGGTCGCATCATACCAAAGACTCAAAAAATGGTACTTGATGCTTCCTTACTTAATATTCATCATTATAAGGGACGGATCAAGGGTAAAGTGGAGCAATCCAGGGAAAGGAGTTGCGCCCTCCCCTACACCTTGGTGTAGTAGCTATCGAAAAGGGAGCCTTCGGATCACCCTCGACTAAGGTCACTAACTTTACTTTTACTTTACCCAATTAAATAAGCACCGTAGACTTTATTAAAATCCCGCAATTCATTTATTTTTAGCAAATTTTAAAAATCAGAAAGTTTATTTTTGACTGAAAAGTTTTAATGTGATCATTCTTACCCAATCAAATATTCATAAATAAGAATTACTATTTGTAAATCTTTTAATCCGATACAGCAGACATTGTATTTTCTTTTCCGTGTTTAACTTTTGCTCTTATAGAATGTTGATGTCTTTCGGGGGTGGATGTCTACTGTTCACCGACAATCAAACCTAAATATATTAAATCTTTATTCAATTTAGATTACAAAGTTTCATATCCTTATTCTCTTTGAGGAATTGGATGAATATGTGCCTATTCTTTCAGGATATAAGGTTGGGTTGGGTTGGGTTTTATCGTATTTCTGCAATTATTGGTAATTTAATGTCAAATTCGGTTTTTACATATGTATTAAATATATGAATTGAAAAGACATTTTTTAGATACGCACAGTTCCTTTTCTAATAATTCAATTTAGCATAATTCAAAGTTAAATGGTTCCAAGTATTGCTATGGAAATTTACTAAGCTTTTTCCTCAGATGTGGCACAAGGCCATATGAAAGGGGCACCCAATGAGACTCGAACTCACTCGTGTAGGTTTGCTAGTCGAGCTTGCTAACCATTACACCACCAGAGGCGCCTTCCAAGTATTGCTATGTATAACTAAAAATTACATTAAACAGTCATTTGTTTACACTCAGTTAAATGATCAAACAATTCTATTTCTAACAATTCAATTTAGCATAAGTCAAAGTTAAATGGTTCCAAGTATTGCTATGTATCTCTAACAATTCAATTAAACATCATTTGTTTACACTCAGTTAAATGATCAAACAATTCTATTTCTAACAATTCAATTTAGCATAAGTCAAAGTTAAATGGTTCCAAGTATTGCTATGTATCTCTAACAATTCAATTAAACATCATTTATTTACACACAGTTAAATTTTCAAACAATTCTATTTCTAACAATTCAATTTAGCATAAGTCAAAGTTAAATGGTTCCAAGTATTGCTATGTATATCTAACAATTCAATTAAACATCATTTATTTACACACAGTTAAATTTTCGAACAATTCTATTTCTAACAATTCAATTTAGCATAAGTCAAAGTTAAATGGTTCCAAGTATTCCTATGTATCTCTAACAATTCAATTAAACATCATTTATTTACATACAGTTAAATGATCAAACAATTCTATTTCTAACAATTCAATTTAGCATAAGTCAAAGTTAAATGGTTCCAAGTATTGCTATGTATCTCTAACAATTCAATTAAACATCATTTATTTACACACAGTTAAATGATCAAACAATTCTATTTCTAACAATTTAATTTGGCATAAGTTATTTGTTTTCACAGTTTATGTCAAATTATTCTATTTGACCCATAGATAGGACCCTTATCAGGTGCTACCACTCCGGGACAGAGTAGACGTGGGAGCGATGGCAATGAAGAGGTACTCCGCATTTCCCAAAGCTCCAGTATTACTAGAACCCACCATCAGATTGTTTTGTGTTATATCTAGGTCACTCGTTAGGGCGGGGATCTTACCTCCCGGCAGATATGTAGTCGGTATATTCTACCATTCTAGCCAACTGTGCTGGTTTGGTTTGGTTTCTTAGTTCAATGGAATATCAACCTTTGTGATTTAATGCCAAAGCCATCCTTGTTGGACAGTCGTGGTATTATTAACCCATAGCAACAGGGATTAGAGGTTCCAAATTTTTCCTAAAGGTATTAATCAGAAAGTGAATGTAATGGCATGACTGGAGCTCGAACTCACGTACTAAAATATCGCAATCCTTTACATTAGCAACTATGCAACGGGGACTAAGGCTTTTGCCACACATCTTAAGAACCTTCATTGCTTTGGGCAGTTTTTATACTGTTCACACCTGGTTTCAAACCATATTTTTTTATTTAGATCACGTATTTTCTTATCCCTCTAGCTATGGGTTAAATTGTAACCACAACTGTTCTTCTACAAGGATGGCTTAAAAGTCCACAATAAATAAAAATTAATTCTCAAGGATGGCTTTGTCATCAAATAACCCACGAGGGTTGATATCCCTTTAAAACTAAGAAATCGAAACCTTTGATCACTTATCATAGCAACGGTAACCATTTTTCTTTTATTCAACAAAAGCCACACACACACACACACACACACACACACACACACGTATATATATATATATATATATATATATATATATATATATATATATATATACGTGTGTGTGTAAGAGAGAAAGAGAGAGCGAAAGAGAAAGAGAGAGCGAGAGAGAAAGAGAGTCACATTATACATATATATTTAGAGATATAGAGTTAGAGAACGAGAAGGAGAGTCGCAATTTATCTTTCTATCTATTTATCTATCTATCTATTAATGTGCTTGTAAAGAAAGAGGGAGGAGAGTGAGATTCACATCAAATATATATTTAGATAAACGGAGAAAAGAGAGAGAAGGGCAGAAAGAGAGAGTCACATTATATATAAGTGTGTTTGTGTGTGTGGTATATATATATATATATATATATATATATATATATTACTTTTAATCTTAGCGGATCCTTCCATCATACTGTGAAAATTACAGAACAAACATTAAAACTGTGTCAGGGTACGAACATAGGTCCAATCTAAAGAAAGAGAGAGAGAGAGAGAGAGAGAGAGAGAATGTGGATGCACACGGGTATGACTTAAACCCCTTATATATATATATATATATATATATATGAAAGTGTGTGTATGAGTATATATATATATATATATATATATATATATATATAAGTAGATTCACTTCCCGCTGTTTAGAATCTCTGTCCTTCACTACTATTTTCTATTATAAGAATATGATGATGCATAAATTACTTAAAAATAGAAGCATCTTAAAGAGGTGGCAAATGACGAAATGGGAAATATTTTGAGAGTAGAAAAACAGGTCTTTTTACCAGACATTTCCTTTTTTTATCTGTGTAAAGTGCATTATGTATTTATTTCAAGATTAAATCCCTATAATTCTAAGAAAAAAAATTACCAAAATTATCTTCTTGTTTCCCTGGAATTTGTTTTAATCTTGACTTTGAATACATTACAAAATGGCTGGTCGTAAAATATCACTAAACAATCCTTTTAATCTAGTCGACTGGGGCTGTAGAATACACCGACTGCATCTCTGCAAAGGAGTAAGGCGCCCCACCCAACGAGTGTCCCAGATATAACATTAAACAATATCATGGTGTGGCTCCTGTAATGCAGGAGCTTTGGGGAATGTGGAGTACCTCTTTATTGCCATCACTCCCAGGTCCACTCTGGTGCAGAGTCGTTGTACCTGAAAGGGTCCTATCTGTGGGTTAAATAGAAATGTTTGTCCGTGCAAACAAATGACTTTATAAGAAATAGAACTATTTGACCATTTAACTGTGTGTAAATTTAACTTTGTGTAAATATCACTCATCTTTGATTGAATTTTGGTTATACATATCAATACTTAAAACCATTTAACTTTGACTTATGCTAAATTGAATTGTTAGAAAAACAACTGTTTGATCATTTAACTGTGTGTATCTACAAAATGTGTTTTCGAATCATATATTTAATATATATATAAAAGCAGGATTTGGCATTAAATAACCAACAATGGTTGATATGCCATAAAACAAAACCAAACGAAACTAAATAATTCTTTCATTTGGATTGAATTAATTTTTGCACATTGCGATTTGGGGACCAGAGTGTAGAACTTGGGTTCAACAGTTATAGTGATTTCTTTTTTATAACGTTAATAGAGATGCAAAAGTTCAAATGCATATGATACTCGTGGCATAACCGGTGTCGTCGTAGGAAATGCGCATAGCGACCCAAGTTCAAATCCAGGACTAGGTTGTTTGCATTTCACATAACGTTAACAATGTCCGGAAAAATATGCATCTGACTATTCTACTTCCGGCTATGGATGTATATTAGGACAGACAGGGTTCTTTAATTTTGATATGGCAACCGGTCTGGGAAAATGAAAACTCTGATGACTTCAAACCTCTTCAACCCACTTTAAGGTTGACCTTGTGTCGTATCCTGTTCATGCGGAGGGGTTGGGAAAATACATACTATCAATAAAGGTTTGGGGGCAAACCTCTATTGGGATTTGGGGAGCGTTTTGAAAGAGTCTCCTACTCTCCATCGCTTTAGCCACGTGTGTGTACATTTTTAAACATAAGGATATAATCTAAAATTTCCAATCTTTCTTTAAAATACAGCAAAAACGTTTTACTGATTCTTAATGAAAACACACGGTTGTTTGTTTATGTTTAATTGGTTGGTTTTACGGCATGTCAACCCTTGAGTTATTGAATGCCTAAGTCAGTTTTTTTCTTCAAGCAATTACATAGCTTAGAGTTAACAATTGTAATCATTTGTAAGCAAGTACAGCCCCCAACAACTATTCTTGATGCTACAGTCATTTGGTTTTACGGCATGTCAACCCTTGTTGAGTTATTCAATGCCAGTTTTTTTTCTTCAAGAAATTATATGGCTTGAAGTAACTAATTATAATCATTTGTAAGCAATTTCACCGCCCAACAACTATTCTTGATGCTATAGTTACGTGACCATCTTTATTTCATAATACTTGTTTGTTTGCGCACATTTATATCGTTTGAAGTATTCATATCTAATACTAATATTTTGTACATAGTTATATGATTTCAAGTATTTCTAACAACTATATGGGTTCAACAGAAATGGGAAGAAAAACAACTACATGGGTACTTCAAGGGACAAACTGGCGAAATCTCAGACAAAAAGACGTCGAAATAACTACGAAAGGAAAACTTTAAGAAACTGAATCTCTTCTAATAGCAGCAAAAAAAGGCACCAAAAGAACCAATTATATTAAAGCCAAAATTGATAATACGCGATAGAATAGGAAGTGAAGGTAATGTGGTGATAAAGACGAAGATTAATCACACAATAAGCAAATGTAGCAAACTAGAGAGGATGAGAAGGATACTCTTTCAAAAGGACGAATCGAAACCACCACAACAGTGCTGAGATCGGCCAGAATACAGAGAAGAGTCCTAGAGACCTGAGGAGACTTACTGTCATTCTGATTTTTGTGAAAGACTATAAGTGCTGATGTGAAAAGCTCGCAAGAACTATAAAAAAAAAGTAAGTAAATTTGGTGACCTTAGTCGAGAGTGACCCAAATGCTCCCTTTACAATAGCTACTACACCGAGGTGTAGAGAAAAGCGTTACTCCATTTCCTGGATTGCTCCACTTTATCCTTACCTTAAAGTGCAAGGCAGTATCAAGTACCCTTTTTGAGTCTTTGGTATGACTCGACCTGGGATTGAACCCCGGTCTCCCGGACCATTAGCTAAAAACTCTACTCATTAGACTAATGGCCGGTGCAAGGATTATAATGATATAAAAATAATAGTATTGCACACGAGATTGCATGCGAGTTTGAACACGAGAAGACCATGACATGGATACAAAAAAAAAGTAATGTCAAGAGAGAGATTGAATCTTGTAGCAGAAAGAACCTTGTATTTTTGTTTGGCGCGTAATTTAATTTGACCGTTATGATCGCCGTATATTTTTACCCAATCAGGATGACTTATCCTATTCAGCCCGAACCATCTTTCCAAGCAGCACCAAAAATTGAAGAAAACCCACGAAACTCTCTTTCTCAGAAATCCTCAATAGGAACGGACGTCTTATCGTTGGCTCTTGAATAGCAGTAGCAGCATCATACACAATGAGGAGAGCCATCTAGTTTATGGACCCCTTGCGTCTATTCTTCTAGACCAAGGGATCCTTGTTGAAAATGAATTGGATGATACTCTATAACAGCTTCCTTTCTTCCTTCTTTCCTCCCTACGAGACTCTCAGCAGACCAGCGTAAACCCTTTACTTCATGCTACCATTAAAACCTTCATACAAAACCTAACCACGTCTTCGTTCTTCTCCACCACCTTTATTTTCCATCAACATTTAGCGAGGAGATAACAACCAACGTAATACCAACGCAACAAACGTAAAAATCAACTTAGACCAAAAACCTAATAATAATAATAATAATGGTGTCACCATCGTAATAATCTCTTCTAATAGCAACACAAAATAACACCCAAAAATGATCAATAATAGCAAAGCCAAAATCGATAATACGCAACAGAATATCAAGTGTAGGTTATATGGAGAAAGAAATGAAAAGATTAATCAGATAATAAGCGAAAGCAGCAAACTAACCCAAAAGGAGTACAAGACAAGGCACGTCTGGTTGGGAAAGGTGATCCACTGGGAATTGTGCCAGAAATTGAAATTTGACCATGCTACCAAATCGTATATGCACAAACCAGAATTCGTCCTGGAGGATTAGATGTACAAAATGCCCTGGGATTTTGAGATACAAACAGATCACCTAATTCTGGCCAGAAAACCAGACCTCATGATGATTAACAAAAAAAAAAAAAAACTTTCCCAATAGTGGTCTTTGCTGTCCCTGCAGACAACAGAATGAAAATAAAAGAAAACGAAAAGAAAGACAAGTACTTTGATTTTACTAAAGAACTAAAAAAGTCGTTGAGTTCGGCTTGTGTCAAGGGTATTGGCTGGTCGTCCTATTCTGGCTTGTATTCGTCATCCCCATCTACAATAGTCATGTCATTATGTTCGGAATCAGAGCTATATTCCGTGTTACCATCTGGCTCAGGAACAGGAAGGTCTGGGCCATGAGGGATTGGTCTTATGGCAGAAGGAATATGGTACTTATCCTTGCGATTTATTCCTTTTAGATTTATTATACAGAAATAACAGTCCGTAATGTGATCTTTTCCTCCTTCTCCTCCCCCCGACCATTGAAATGGTAAATTGTATACTCTTCTTTTTAAGATTCCTCCAATCCCTCAATTTCTCCACACATGTTTTACAGCAAACATGGGGAGCGAATCCTAATCCCGTAGTTTTGACACCAAAGTAATCGTGATATGCCTTCTTCACAAAGTTAGTGATTTTTGCTTGACGGTTCGGAAGAACCATATTACCGCAGATATAACAGAACCTGTCAGTATTATTCTTACACTTGTGATCCATTCTTACACAAATACAAATGTCAAGCTGAAAAGAGAACAAAATAAATCAGCATTCAGCTCGTCGTTGACACTTGACACAGTACATAAAAATCATTTTAAGCTGACGGATAAGTCCCACCCCCTCGAAATATGTGGGTGTTAGCGAGTAGGGTGATACACTGCAGTTAAGTACACAAACAACATTTTATGCTTTACTAAATATCAGGCATCCACGATCAGATGTGACAAGTAAAGTCTGCAGGCTTTTGAATTAGTTATTATTGTGTACAACTTGTTTATTATTCAAACACATCGTAAAAACTAGATCTAACCAAACACAATGAATAGTATTTTTGAATTCAGCATAAAATGGCGATCATACATTACTTGATACACCTTAGACTTTTGGAAGAAAATTTAATGCAGGCCAGTGTAATGTTTGCGTTAACCCTTTCACTGCAGTATTTTTCTATAGTTGAAATCGCGCCGTCGTCAAATTCATCTAGTCGAATTCCTGGCGCTGTGCTGTGTACAATTAAAATAGAATTTCATATTACGTTGCGTCGCTGGTCTTCATTTTCCACCCACTGGGAATTGTTGCAAAAAATTCTCGATATTGTGACACCAAATTCGACTATGTATCGTTCTGGTTGTTTTACGAGGTATCACATCTTCAGGGTTGTTTTACAAGGTACCACACAAATCAAGCATTACAAACGCCAACTATAGAAAAAAAAGGATAAGAAAAAGTAAAGAAAAAAAGTGAATAAAGCAGACGCTTTCCTGATTTTCTTAAAAAAATATTCTTTTTATTGTACAAATACAAGTTCATAATATTAAAGTTATAATATTTTATAATGATTTTAAAATTTTAAAGTAGCGTGTTTTTTAGATTTTTATTTATTTATTTATTTATTTTTCAAGGTGATTTTTTGCTTGAAGATTTGACATTGGAATCATTCGAAAATTGGAAAATGCAGCCACGAAAGGATTAATTCTTGACTCCTGACGATTCGTTTAAGTTTTGATTAACACTGCAAAATAGAATTAGTCCAAGAATTAACTAGAAAAAAACAGCTAAAAAGTTCCACTATACATAACTAAATCATCCAACTATTTTACTTGGTGTAGATATATTCAGCATGTGACTATAAAAAATAAGTAAAGACGTGGTAGAGTAGATATAATGTCTTTATTTACCCCCAAGACTTAACCAAGGGTAAAGAACCCACACTGCCCTACTATTTAACCATAGCTTGGGAGGAGATGGATTGATAGATTCCTCCCTTTTCCAAGAGTATTAGCAGGAATTAAAACGCCAATAACCTCGTCCAGGATTTGAACTCGGGTCCTATTTCTTACGATGATAACCGTTACACTAAGGCCGACTCGCGTGGTATAATGGTCAGAAAGTTCGATTAGCAGACCATTGTTAATGAGTTTGATTCCCACTAGGCGCTCTATAATTCTGGCCTTGTGCTACGTCAAATCCAAGCTTAGTAAATAACTATGATGGTTAGTGAGTATTATTCTTTAGGTACCCTGGATAATTATTCAGCATAGTCTGGCAAATAGACTCCAGGTTGCTTACTGTTCCTAAGGCGTCATCGATCTTAGAAATGAACGAGCTTATCGATGCTTAACTTCGTTTATCTGAATGGAACCAATGTTGTTGTTTTTTTATCGTGACTTGACAATAGGCACGTTGTATTAAGCCCTGTCGGAGGAGTTTAGAATAGGCTGACTGCAGATCCCCTCATAAAAGGATGTTCACTTTGCTGAATCTGATTGTGAGGCTCCAGTTCTTGAGCTTGGGGTTTCTTGGGTATAACACTTTGTTGAATCTGATTGTGAAGCTCTAGTTCTAGAGCTCTGGGGAGTGTGTAGTACCCCCTTTATTGGCATCATTCCCCGGTCAACTCAGACCTAGAGTAGTTGTACCTATCAGGGCCTCATCTATGAGTCAAATACGAGGATCATTAAATAAGTTTCCAGACTTTTTTCGTATGGGCACTTTTATTGATAGTACATACATGAAACTCTAGTCCCCTTCGAAGTAATCTCCTCCGGCTGCAATGCACTTGTTGTACCGTTCCAAAAGCTTCTGGAAGGCCCCATCGAAGTCCTCTTGTGTGAGCATGTCAATGACCTTCGTCACAGCCTCTTTCATCTCCTCAATTGTCTCATAACGACAGCCTCTAAGGTTTTCCTTGAGCTTAGGGAATAAGCAAAAGTCACTGGGAGCAAGGTCTGTGCTATAGGGAGGGTGAGAAACTGTCTTGATGCCCATCTTCGTCAAATAGTCTGCGACAAGGATGGAGTTGTGAATTGGTGCATTGTCCTGGTGGACCAATAAGGCTGTAGTAAGGTGTATTCCAATTCCTGCTGTAGCAGTTCATTTGAATACGAAATCATAAAAATTGGTCAGTTATCTCATAAGACGTATAGCAATAACGTACTGAATTTTCAAGAGTCTACAACAATTTTAAATGCCTGTACAAAAAAGTCTGGAAATTTATTGAATGCTCCACATATGTTTAAAAATCATTTGTATCCAATAGGACCGTGTGTAGCACCCACTAAAAAACAAAAAAATAAAAATAAAAAAAAAACAGAAACAAATAACCTCTAAAGAAACAACTGCACAAAAAATGTAAATATGAATGTACAATTCACTAACCATTCGGCATAAAATACCCTAGACTGGTTGATATGCCATTAAAATCAATGTTACTATAAAAGGCTTTTATATAATTAACTAACGTCAGTGCTGGCTAACCAGCAAAAACATATTCATCTGCTCTGTGTGGATACTGGATGCCGTCTTAAGGAATTGTCATAAGCGATGGCCGATAGGAACGGGCGGCGAGAGAGTCAAGGAATCTTTGCTTTTTGCAAGAGTTGTTATTGCTGATGATTTTACTAAACTTTACTTGGTCTGTCCTTATGTTTCTTACTGAACTGTTTCTGGATGGTTAGCCATCTAAGGTGTCCTTGGCTTATTGCAATTTAATGTCACTGATCTGGCGGGAACCAGAACTTTCAGCCTAACTAGACCGTATAGTTGACTGTTTTTTCTCTGTTGACGGAAAATTCATTACCTATCGTCCGTTTAAATAACAAACAACGTCAAAACTATTTTAAGAAACGAGATCTGCGGCCTCTTCGGCTATCAAGCTTAAAATTAGTTTATCAATTACTCGTGACCGAATTAATAATATTCTTTTATCTGATTTTATGCAGAATTAGTTTTAAACGAATAGATTCCAAATTCTTATCAATTACATTTGTATTTATCAGTTTCAATTGTGGCTGTTAGCATGTCTCGTTAATTAAAAAAATAGATTTCAACAATGGAACAACACCGAATGAAACAATCATGTCATGGAAAAATTCAGATATAAAACCATAAAATAGAAACAATGTTTATTGATTGATTGATTTTAACAGCATGTCAACCCCTTCTGGTAATATCTTATGCCTAGGAGTTAGGGAATTGCACTCATTCTATATTTGGCGGGTGTCCTCATGGTTTAATGGTTAAAGCGATGGACTGCGGAATCGAAGTAAGCGAGTTCGCACTCCAGTCGCGCTATTACGTTCACTTTCGTGCAAATACCCTTGGGAAAGGTATGAACCCCCTTATCCTCCCATCTATGGGTTAAATAGTACCACTACTGTTCTTCTAGGAGAATGGCTTTGGCATTAAATAACCTAAAAAGGTTGACATGCCTTTAAACAAAGAAACCAACCAACCATCATTCAATATTTACATTTTTTGCGATGGTATTTCTTGAGAGTTTTTTGCATAAGGTTGCTTATCAAGTATTCTTATTTAATACAAATAATTTGCACACAGTTGTATGGTTTTTAAGAATTCCAAACTAATTCTAATAATTTATTCACAATTATATTTTTTCAAATGATAATTTTTATTGAATAAAAATTATTTGTTTACACACAGGTTTGGTTGGTTTGGTTTTGGTTTCTTTGTTTAATGGCATATCAACCTTTGTAGGTTATTTAACGCCAAAGCCATTCTCCTAGAAGAACAGTAGTCGTACTATTTAACCCATAGCTGGGAGGATAAGGGGGTTCATACTTTTCCCAAGAGTATTTGTCTGAAAGTGAACGTAATAGCGCGACTGGAGTACGAACTCGCTTACTACGATTCCGCAGTCCGTCGCTTTAACCATTACACCACGAGGACCCCCCCCACAGGTTTGACCTGAAGTGGTTGTCCCTGTAAGGATCCCATCTATGGATCAAATAGATCTGTTTAAAAATTATTCATATTCCATTTGGATACTTGATGCTATAAAACTATGAATTGTTTGAATGAATAACTATAATTGAAACAATGATTGTATACTAAGGATTATTCTTATTAGTTATTAAAAACCATATAACTGTGTGCAAACAAATGATTATTATTAAATAGAAATAATTACTTTTAGAAACAACAGGTATCGGAAGCAATCTATTGACCTATGTACCAAATCACCTTTTGTGGTGTAATTGTTAGTGAGTAAGATTACCAAGCCATTGTCAGTTTGATTCTCACTGAGTGTTTCATTTTTCTGACCTTGGGCCAAACAAAGCAAAGCTTGGTAAATAATGACTTTAGGCTTGTGTGTCAGATTAAATAAAGCTTTTGGAAATTGGTATTTAAAGTTAACCGTTCGCTTTTTAAAACACGTACATACAGAGAGAGAGAGAGAGAGAGAGAGAGAGAGAGAGAGAGAGAGAGAGAGATTTAAAAACGAAAAGAAACGGCCTTGTACTATCTTCGGTTCAGACATAGCTCCCTTGTCTATTACTTCCCACGGACTACGCTAACACTATGGTTCAATTTCACACTCCCAACATAAGTTCTCACAATAAGAATCCAATAACGAAAATCAAACGTACGGATTGCTAAACAACCTCGGCTCTACTTCATTAATAGATTTTAAATAATTATCATCTACATTTTTTTTTCATATATATATATATATATATATATATATATATATATATATATATGAAATTATGAATAACAATACGGATAAGGTAAGTAACATAAATATTCTGTAATTCTAAAGCAGTTCAAATCGAAGGTCAGTCAACTGGTATTTTCAATCTTCTTTGTTCTTGCTAACGAGGGGCTTAGCGTCAGGTGGAGGCGGGTGTTTAGAAGCATAAACATTTTTTTCCCATAGAATAATAATTTTGAATATTAAGATGATTATATACAACTGTGTTCCTTTTTTCACTGTTGAAGAAACAAGAAAATCATAAAGCCGTTCGTCCAGTGAATTTATCGGAATTGACTCAATAATTAATTCTATTGGTGATAAAGATGTAATATATTTATGTAAGATAATTGTTAGTATTAGATTCCATAAATATATTAATAGTCGAGCAAAAAGCCGAATGTCATAGAACTGAACTTAACAATGGATTGAAAGTATGTGTTTAGCCAAATTCTTCGCCACAAGCAAAATAGTCCATGACCCGCAATCAATTCCTTTTTGCTTGACTGACATTTGAGTCCAGAAATTATCAAGAAAAAATAGCTAAGAAGTAGCAATAGACGGTACTAAATAATCCAGTTATTCCACTAGAAGATATATTTATCTTGTTTCCACAATAAATAAATAAATAAAATAACAAAAGCTAAGCAGAATCGTGGTAAACTATACCCCTCTGCCACAGGTAGGATATGACACGAGGTCAAATTTTAAGCCGGATTCTGTTGGTTTGAATTCAGTTTTTCTTTTTGACTGGTTGATTTACTAATTCTGAAGAAGCTCATCTGCTTTACTATTTAGCCATAGCTGGTCTTCTGGTTGGGATTTGGTGATCCGTTTCTATCTCAAAATCCCAGAGAATCTTATGTGTCTCATTCAAAAGGACGGATTCTGGTTTGTGCATATACCATTTGGTTGTATTGGTCAGATTTCAATCTCTTGTTCAATTCCAAGTAGATCACCTTTCCTACCCAATCATACCTAGTCTTGTACTCCTTTTGTACTAATTTGCTGTGTTCACTTCTTACGTAATTATTATTATTATTATTATTACAGGATGTGGAAGCAAAATTAGGAATATTCTAGTATAATAATAAACGACTCTATTATAAAACAAGATTAATTCTAATTTAAAAAATAACAACAAAATAAGAAGATAGACACAAAACAGTAAATTTACTCAATATGGCCGCCATTTTTTAAAAATTGTTATATCAGCACGCCTTCGAAACGATTTTCATGCCTTCAAAATAAATTCTTCAGACATTTTATTCCATTCTTCCTCAATAGTAGTCTTAAGCAAACCAATATTTGGAGGGGATTTGAATTTGTTTTGTTTTCTAAAACGTCCCAGATAGCGTAATCAAGGAGGTTAAGGTCTGGGCATGAATCTTCTTAAATTGCTATCCTCACAGTCTTTTCGTGGACTTTCAATTCAGTGTTCTTTCTTATTGACGTTGTGGGGTCCTTCTTAATCACCGTAGCGAGAGCAGTTAAAAAGCCTTCTTTTCGTTTTTTTTTTTTTTTTTTTTGTTCAATGCTCCTTTCCCTCTTTTCCTTAAAAAGCTCTTTTTCTGTAATTTTTTTTATTCATACTGTAGACAAAGAAACTTGGGCTTGGTTTTGGCGTTAAGTAAATCATAGATTCTTTGTCGTTTCTTTTCTTGTTCACTCATACTGGGCTGAATTTTAATTTCTAAAAAAAATGCTTGAATAATAGAGCTAATCATGAAAATTTAGATTCATTGCGTTTTTTTCCAAAAATTGAGCTAATTAGACTAAAAAACGTTTTAAAATTATTTCATGTTTTGCCTCCGCGCCCTCTATTATTATTATTATTATTATTATTATTATTATCAACTTATTTACGAATCAATTCGATCTCCTTCAAAAGACTTCATCTAAGATACTAAACATTGACAAAAACGTTGTTTCCCACTTCTGGAAACAATGTTGGAAGTCTTCAACTAACAGTCATAAATTGGTTTGTCACGACCAATTGCGTGTTCTCAACGGTTCCTAAATGACAGTGATGGAGATAGGTTTTGATTTTTAGGATCAGAAGATAGTCACAAAAAATTCAAATGAGGCAAATAAAGGGGCTGTAATCCGGCAGGAATATACTTTTGGGTCAAAAACTCGTCTAAAAAGAGTGTGTCTAGAAATAATGAGACTGATATTTTTTCAGGTTGATAAACCCTAATTTAAAATTAGCTTAACAATGTTAATTCTTCAACAGTCATTCTTACAGTCAATCTAATGATATGAGTCCTCACTTTAGTCACAGCTTTCAGTTTCTGAAACGATCAGACCGACAGAGCGGAGTTTTTCTTCCAGTCTCTCTGCTATCTAAAAATCCCTGTTGTTACTCGTGTTCAGGATAGAACTTGATCTCTGTAAGCCTATGTTAACTTGTCAAATGTTTCGGTTGCAGTGTCATGCAGTGTGACTCAGAATTTGATCTCGTCTTCTATGACACGTTTAACAAAACACATTTGTAATAAGTTTGGCGACTGTAATCGAGAGCGACCCAAAGGCTCCCATTTCAGTAGCTAGTACACCGAGGTGTAGGGGTGGGCGCTACTCCTTTCCCTGGATTGCTCCACTTTACCCTTGATACGTACCTTATATTGCTGAGTGTTAAGCAAGGAGGTATCAAGTACCATTTTTAAGTCGTTGGTATGACTCGACCTGGGATAAAACGCCGGTCTCCCGGACCATTGGCGAACACATTTGTAATAATCCAAGAATATTCAGTTGAATTCTGGGAAATAAATGTGAACTGAACGTTTTCACTCGTGTACAAGGTCAACATTGATCAGATGATTTTCAATCAGAGTTGCCAATATGGAAAAAAGAAAAGAGAAAAAAGAAAAATAATAATCTGACTACTTTCTATATCGACTTTTTATCTTTTTTTGGTTCTACGGCAAGTTCTCATCTATAAATATTTATGCAGATATGTTTAGATTGCTTTAGTCTGACACTAACCGATCGATATAGTCGGGTTTGCTTCTCATTAGTTCTAATCAGAAACATCTCGATAATAAAAACTTCAAAGTCAGTATACCAAAGTCTAGGAAGGGGAAGTCTTCGTGGCGTAGTGGCTAATGTGATGGACTGCGACATTGTAGTAAGCGAGTTCGAACTTTAGTTGTGCTATTATTTTCACTTTCGGACAAATATTATTTGGAAAGACATAAACTCTCTTATCCCTCCAGCTGAGTGTTACATAGTATCTCTACTGTTCTTCTGCAAAGATGGCTTTGGCATTAAATAATCTATAAAGGTTGATTTGCCATTAAAAATAACGAAGGAAAAAAAAACGATATCTATGACAATCGTTCAAAGAATTTCTTGAAGGTATCGTGTATGGGACGGGTGAGGCTAAAGTATTTCAAACAAGTCAAAACATTTAATTCTCTCAAAATAGCATATACATGTTAGTTGAATATAATTACCACATAGTTCTAAGTCTGATCCTCACTAGGTGCTCCATCTTTGCGACCTTGTGACAAATCTAAAGAACGCTTAGCTTACTTACAGTTGAGTCAAACTTGTGACAGATCGCTGAAGTTAAGTAGCAGTACTTAGATGAGTGACTCCTTAGTAACAGTAGATTCTACATGTATTTATCCAACGCCTCCTTCACGAGCAGGATGTGATACAAGGTCAATTTTATGGGGAGTAAAGCTGATTTGAACTTCGAGATTTCCTTCTCCTAGACTGATTGCCTTACCAAGGCAAAAGAACCCAGTCTGCTCTACCATTTATCCATAACTGGGGAAGAACAGCAAGTACTATAAGCAACTTGAAGTCTCTGTGCTAGACAAAGCAAACCTAAGCAAATAACACTAACATTCAGTTTAAGAACAGTAAAACGTAATGCAAATAACTCATGCACCAACTGCCTGCCTGTCTGACTGTGTCTCAGTTCATCTCTCTCTCTCTCTCTCTCTCTCTCTCTCTCTCTGCCTACATGACTGTCGATCGTTTATATTTTCTCGCAATAAAGACCTTTTTTAACTGAATCCTGCTGCATATTATTTAGTAACATAGCGTAAAATCAATAGTACCCCTTCTGGAAAACGAAACTTTTACCAGTTTGCTAGAACCAGTTTGCTAGAACCTTCTATTGATTGATTCTTCTAATTATTTGTTTGTTATGCCTCCTTGGGCATCTCTTCTTTTTATTATCTTCTCACATTAACCCTGAAAAAAAAAGTATATTTGTTCAAAACATATACACTCGTTATACAATATCTATATATACGTCAAATTCTATTAATTCTATTATGATAGTTGCTTTTTTTAAATCATCCCATTTAATCTTAAAATTTTCTATATTATTGCAGTTTTTGATCTGATTAAGTAATTTCTTCCAAAAATATATTACCCCATTTGCAAAAAATCAAATTGGTCAGTGGATTTAGTTTTTGAAATCTTGACAGAAAATTTTCAATTCGTGGAGAAATATTTAAAAATGTCAACCATAATTAGAAATTACTGTAATTGTTTTGAAAGTTTTAATTACATCCCCTCTCATTCTTCTTTCTAGTAACAGCAGTAAATCCTATTTTTTCTCTAATCCGTTCATGTAATCTTTTACGTTTTCTAATCATTGATTGATTTTAATGAAATGTCAATCCGTCTGGGGTTATTTTATGCCAAGAGTTTAGAGAATTGCGTACATGAAGTATTCCTATCTAATACTAATAATTTTCACAGAGCTTTATTTGGCTCACAGATACGACCCTAACAGCTACTACCACTCAAGGTCAGAGTGGACCCGGGAGTAATGACAATGAATTGGTAATCCATACTCCTAAGATCTTAAAAACTAGATCCTGACCATCAAATTCTGTTTAGTGTTATACCCAGGAAACTCCTTTAATTCGGGAGGTAGGGACACTCTTACTCTTCTGCAGGGCATTCAATCAGCTTATTTTAAGGACCAATGGTTTGGCGGATACCCTTCTGTCGTAGCAACGCAAAATGGTTTAAATATCTCGTCGTTCCCAATGAAAAGCCAGTAGTAGCAGTGTAATCAGTCATTTGCGCGTGTATGCGTGGTTATACGTGTGTGTGTGTGTGTGTGTGTGTGTGCAACAGAAATATTAAATCTGAAGGTACTTGATATTTCTGTTGCTATTAATATCACGTAACTTATAAATTTGTGATTATAAGTGAAAAGGAAGTTGCAAGTTATATGTGAACCTCAATTCAAACACTGACACGTCTTGGTTGAAAAAATTGTGAATAAAAGCAAAAAAGCGTATATTAAACAGAAGAATATTTGAATCGTCAACATGTGACGTTTACAAATTGGAAGCCGGTTCTATAATTAGCTTTTTATTCTTCTAAAATAAAGCATAAATTTTATATGAAGACCAGTTTATGCAAATTGAAAATCGTTTCTCAAGAAAATATTTCATGTATAGTCAGTGACGAGCTCACAAGAGACGCCCACTATGAAGGTCACCTCTGGTAAAGTGTCAAGATTTACCTTTTAACCTTTCCTTTCCTTTCTTTATTTCAATGGCATATCAACCTTTTTGAGTTATTTAATGCCAAAGCCATCCTTGTAGAAGAACAGTAGTTGTAATATTTCACCTATAGCTGGATTACGTTTTAAGATCTTTTTTAAACCTTCTTTTTCACATTGGATTAACAATGGGTTAATTTCTTCTTTTTTAAGATTGTATGCGAATGGGGTTTGGTTTGGTTTGGTTTGGTTTTATGGCACATCAACCATTGTAGATTATTAATGCCAAATCCATTTTTAAACATATAAACAGTTCTAATATAAGTACAGTTTTTTTGTCTACACACAGTTGAATATCAAAACTTCTATTTCAAACAGTTCAGTTTAGTATAAGTTCGCAGTTTAAATGTCAAAACAGACCCATTTCAACCAACGCCATTTTAAATGTCAAAACAGTTCTATTTCAAACAATTCAGTTTAGCGTAAGTACAATTTCAACGTCAAAAACAGTTTTATTTCAAATAATTCAGTTTAGAATACTTACACAGTTCCATTTTAAACAATTCAGTTTAGCCTAAGTACACAGTTTAAATGTAAAAAAAATCCCATCTTAAGCAATTCATTTAAGTTCTATTTGACCCATAGATAGGATTCTATGAGGTGCTACAACTCCGGGCCAGAGTGAACCTGGGAGCGATGGCAATAAAGGGGTACTCCGCATTCCCCAAACTCCAGCATTACTGGAACCTTACCATCAGATTGTTTAATGTCATATCCAGGACACTCGTTGAGGGGGGGTCTTACCCCTCTACAGAGAAGCAGTCGGTGTTTTCTACAGCCCCAGCCGACTGGGCAAGAAACTTATATATGTTAAAGCTGTTAAGTAATTGATAATTCAAATTAAATGTATTTTTACTCGACCACTTCGCCACGGGTAGGATGTGACTCAAGGTTTTGGTTTAGTTTGGTTTCATGGCATATTAACCATAGTTAGTTATACAATGCCAAATCCTGTTTTTCATCATCATCATGTCGTGCTGCCAGCACGGATCTCCCTGACCCTCTCTTGCCACCCCTCTCTATCGTCCATCGCTCCCGGTAGGTCTTCAAGGCTACTTCCTGTATCGGCACAGAGCTGCTGTATATAGGTTCTAGCTGGTCGTCTTGCCTTTCCTCGTTCATGTGATTAGGTTCACTGGAGTATGTCGCTTATTAGTTCGTCCTTACTTCTCCAGCAGTGTAACGCATGTCTAGTTCGTCTAACTTTGATAGTTTTCGTGATGGGTGGTAGGTGGGCATACAGCTTCTATTTTGTTCAATACAGCTCGCAGGATTCTTGTGTAATTGCCGTCAAGCTTTTTCTCCATACGTTTAGTTAGCGTCCATGTAGTGCATCCATATAGCAGTATTGACACGACCGTTGCATGTAAAAAACTGCGTTTTATTTTATCGGTCTGGTCTCACTTCCATATGACTGATAGCCTATTCATAACTGTCCATGCCTTTGCTAGTCACATGTTGACGTCTTTCTCGGTTGATGAGACACTACTTCCGAAGTATACTTGTCCACTAGTTTCGGAGGCCCACTCTTTAGTGTGGAGATGTCGCCTCTTTGATTAAAACACATGTAATCCGTCTTGTCTGCGTTGACATGGAGGCCTATGCCACCAGCTGCTCGTTCCAGACTATGTAGTAGGGTTTTGGCTTGGGCGGGTATATTTACCAGAAACGCTTTGTCATCGGCGTAGTCTGCGTCCGTAATTGTTTGTGCGAGGTATCTTCTGTTTCTTTTGTAGCAGAAAGAACTTTATTCATTTGTACATTTTGTTAATTGCTGAAATAGGCAGGAAAATCCATATTCAGTTGGGCGTTCAGTTCACCGATAAATCAAACCGAATGATCTATTTTCAGTTGTGCGTTCGGTTCACCGTTAAATCACCCCATGATTTTTGGCATTTTAAATACGTTGTCCAACGCTAGAGTTAAGACTGTTGGACTTTGCCATTGAGTCCGGAGCGTTTTCCGGGGCTAAATAAAAGCCAAGGAAAAAAGCTCTCTTTCTCTTTTCTCGCCAAGAGACCAGGACATGCAGACCTATTCCTGCATAATAACCAAGTCTATTTAGACCACATACCTTGTATTTCGTTCTCCCTTGTTCGACTTGAGGAAGAGCAAAATTTCAACCACATTCCAGATATTCTTGGGGAGAATTATTTATCTCTCCTCCTTGGTTTCGGAATAACTGGACCACTAGTTGTTTGTGTACGATATTCACACCGACTAGTCCGACATATTTCGTGTTGCTCATTACAACCCTGAAGATTCCACTCTTCAACAATTAATGCCGTGAGTTCTGCCAGTGTTCAACTCTACTCTTTACAGACAGAGAATTCTGCATTCTTCTTCATTCGATCAAGAACTTGGACAACGTTCAATTCGGCAGTTGAAAGATATTCATTTCTCTTCAGCCATTTCAGTGAAATTCGCCAACACTAAATCCTGCAGATCACAGTTGAAAGATATTCATTTATCTTCTGCCATTTCAGTGAAATTCGCCAACACTAAATTCTGCAGATCACAGTTGAAAGATACTCATTCATCTTCAGTCTTTTCAGCAAATTTCGCAACTGTTCATCCTGACACAATTCGATTCGAAATACTTTCGCATCATCTCTAATTGTTCTTGTGATTCTTGCCAACATTTTTGACTTGATTTCTTTCAGCTTGAGGACTTTCCTTTTTACCTCAAGCTGAATAATAAAACTTTGAAACTTGATATTTCCGCCTTCCTTTTCATTTCTATTTTCGTTTATATAACGGTAAAGGTGACCAAATCTACATTTGCGTCCGCCCTTACCGTTAAACTTTCCTTTGTCAGCTTGAAACCGTTTTCTTTCATTAAATCTATAGACGTTCTAAGCACGTAGTCTAGGCAGATGATAAACAGGTATGGGGGAAATGTGTCTCCTTGTAGCAAACCTGCTACAATGTCGAAGTAGTTTGTGTCTCCATCTGGTGAAATGTTGTATAGCCATGATACAACTATACGTATACATATACATGCGGAAACATAATCAACAATAATAACGAACGAACACACTTCCTTAGAAAAATATACCTCTCACACTTTATTCTCGAAAGGGTTGCGAAAGGGTTGATGTTGGTTATGTGTGAGAGGTGAGTTGGAGACGGAACAGACTGCAACATATTGACCCCAAGTTCCTCTGACTATAGCAGCACTTCTTCCTCATTCTGCTGGGCTGCTCAACCGGGGTCCTGAGGGCCTAAGCCCTATGTCTGGAGCTGGTAATCACTGCCTCGAACTGCAACTCGAACTCCAACTAACTCAATCCGTCTGTGGCACCTGGTTATATAATTGTTTGATGGCCACCTGCTTCCTGTGGGCGTCGCAATTGCACCGAATGCAACCCGTCCACAGGTCAAGGTGATATCCCGATATCTTCGACCGGATGCACCTGTTTCTTGATTGACGGCTGGGTCAAGGGCCAATATGTTGCAGAAACACGAAAGTAAATCTTGTTTTTACGTATTATATTGAATATGTGATTTATAAACACATTTTGTTGACACACGCAGTTAAATGATCAAACAGTTCTATTTCTAACAATTAGATTTAGCTTAAGTCAACGAAGTTAAATGGTTCCAAGTGTTGCTATCTATTACTAATAATTCAATAAAACATCAGTCATTTGTTTACACACAGTTAAACGATCAGTTATATTTTAAACCATTCAGTGTAAGTCATTTGCTTGGACACAGTTTAAATGTCAAACATTTCTATTTGATCTATAGATATGACCCTATCAGGTGCTACCACTCCGGACTAAAAGGGACCTGGGAGTAATGGCAATGAAGACGTACTCCGCATTCCACAAAGCTCTAGCATTACTGAAGCCTCATCCTCATATTATTTTATGATATATCTAGGACACTCGTGGGGGAGAGTCTCACCCCTCTGCAAGGATGCAGCCAGTGTATTCTACAGCCGCAGCCGACTGAGCTGATAACTCAAAGCCAACTTTTAAGCGGAGAAAAGCTAGTTTGAATTCAGTGTTTACCTTCTCCTAAACTGGTTGCCTTACCAAAGCTAAAGAATTTAGTCTGCTTTGCTATCTAGTCATAGCTAGAACTGGAAAAAAAGATAGATTCATGCCTTTACGAAGGGCATAAGCGGAAAGTGAAATGTAAACAGCTTCGTGCAGGACTTGAACTTTGATCACTGATTCCATTTCCTACAGCGATAACCGTTACACTAAGAACGCCTTCAGATTCAATGTTTGTCTCTTTACCCCTCTCTCTCTTCTCTCTCTCTCTCTCTCTCTCTCTCTCTCTCTCTCTTGCTCTTTCTGTGTGTATGGGTGTGTGTTTATACAGTATCGCCCATAGATAAATACAATTCTAACAATTTTTGTCTCATCCTGCCCGCGGCGGAAGGGTTGGGTAAATATGTACTGTCAAAAAGAATATTGTTAGGCATCATCTATTACTAAGTCTCTTGTTTACCATATCCTCTATTTCCTTAAAAACCATGCCCTTCTATCTGGACGCTTCCTCAACATTTATCATCCACACCCAGCAAGTAGTGAGCATGTTCGGCATTACTTATCATTGTGAAGAGTTGCTCTCCAAAATAAAGCATTTCAAGTGTATGCTGTGTTTGCAACTATCAAATAATCCTTTGTCTGATGTGCTCCTTCTGTCAACCTCTTTATTTAATCCTTATATTACATCTTTTAGTAATTTCAAACAACATCAGATGTCAAATAATCCTTTGTCTGATGTGCTCCTTCTGTCAACCTCTTTATTTAATCCTTATATTACATCTTTTAGTAATTTCAAACAACATCAGATGTCAAATAATCCTTTGTCTGATGTGCTCCTTCTGTCAACCTCTTTATTTAATCCTTATATTACATCTTTTAGTAATTTCAAACAACATCAGATGTCAAATAATCCTTTGTCTGATGTGCTCCTTCTGTCAACCTCTTTATTTAATCCTTATATTACATCTTTTAGTAATTTCAAACAACATCAGATGTCAAATAATCCTTTGTCTGATGTGCTCCTTCTGTCAACCTCTTTATTTAATCCTTATATTACATCTTTTAGTAATTTCAAACAACATCAGATGTCAAATAATCCTTTGTCTGATGTGCTCCTTCTGTCAACCTCTTTATTTAATCCTTATATTACATCTTTTAGTAATTTCAAACAACATCAGATGTCAAATAATCCTTTGTCTGATGTGCTCCTTCTGTCAACCTCTTTATTTAATCCTTATATTACATCTTTTAGTAATTTCAAACAACATCAGATGTCATATTTATAAATTTTGATTGTTACTTTGTGCATTTAGCTATTTTCCTGTCCTTTTAAGATCGCGACTCCGAACTCTCCTGAATTGAAACTGAAAAGGTTGGGGACCACTCTGCTAAACCAAGCTTTAATGCAAGTATTCCCTACTCGCACTTATCAGTCTATTTATATCTATCTATCTATCTCTCTATCTATCTATCTATGTGTCTGTCTGTATGTATGTATGTAAGTCTGTCTTTGTATCGAAGTCTCTTCATATCTATCTATCAATCTATCTATCCGTATGTACGTAGGTAAGTATATATGTATGTATGTATGTATGTATGTCTATCTATCTATCTGTATGTATATATGCATGTATGTATTTCTACCTTTGAATCGAAGTCTCTTCATATCTATCCATCAATTTATCTATTCGTATGTATGTATGTGTATGTATGTATCTATCTGTCTGTATGTATTTATGTATGTCTATCTTTGTATCGAGGTCTCTTCTTATCTATATATCTATAGATCTGTCTGTCTGTCTGTCTGTCTGCATGTATGTATATATATATATATATATATATGTTTGTACGTATATCTATCTTTGTATCGAAGTCTCTATCTATCAGTTTATCTGCATGTATGTATGCATGTATGTATGCATGTATGTATGTATGTATATCTATCTATCTATCTATCTATCTGTATGTATGTATGTATGTATTTCTACCTTTGAATCGAAGTCTCTTCATATCTATCCATCTATCTATCTGTATGTATGTATGTACGAGGTGCTTACGATAAGTTTCCAGTTTTTTGTATGGGCACTTTTATTGATAGTACACACATGAAACTCTAGTCCCCTTCCAAGTAATCTCCTCCGGCTACAATGCACTTGTTGTACCGTTCCAACAACTTCTGGAAGGCTCCATCGAAGTCCTCTTGTGTTAGCGTGTCAATGACCTTCGTCACAGCCTCTTTCATCTCAATTGTCTCATAACGACAGCCTCTGAGCTTAGGGAATGACCAAAAGTCATAGGGAGCAATGTCTTGACTATAGGGAGGCTGAGGAACTGTCTTGATACCCATCTTGGTCAAATAGTCTGAGACAAGAATGGTGTTGTGGACTGGTGTAATGTCCTGGTGGAAATGCCATTGACCCGATTTGAAGAGTGCTGGCCTCTTCCGACCGAATCACTTCCTGAACTCCCTTAAAACCTCAACATAGTAACCTTAACCCTAACCCTTTAGCCAATCAACTCTGGTGTATTGACTTCCTTACTCCTCCCACACCTCTCATAATCCCTCACAGACTCCCTGCCTTCCGTGAATCTCTTATACCACTCAAAAACTGATGCTTGATTCATGCAAGATGGTCGAAAAGCAGTCTGAAGCATTCCATACGTTTCTGCGGCATTTTTTCCAAGTTCAAAACAGAATTTTATTGCATATCATTCTTCTAAAGTGTCAGATTGCATTTTTGAAATTCACCAACAATGACAATCAGGCTTTAGTAGGGTGTATTCCAATTCTTCTTTTGGAGAGGATCTTACCCCTCTGCAGAGGGATATAGTCAGCGTATTCTAAGGTCCACCGTATATCAGTGATAACATCTGATTCTGCTTTCGTGCAAGTTATAGTCGATTACGTATGCGATGTGTACCTGGGGAGCGGCATCTTCCAGAGTGAATTCGCCCACGAGACTCATACCCAAACAATTGGCATCATGGTGTCAAGTGCCATAAATTACAACTCTCGTACGTCCAGAACATTGCGTAACCTGTTCTGCTGCTATTCCTACGATCGGAAGATGTACTGTCCGAGCAGGATAATGCACGCCCACACGATTCCCGTGCAACGTAACATGCTCTGTAAGATGTTCAACAATTTCCCTGGTCAGAACGATCGCTAGATCTGTCTCTCCTCCCTCATTGTATGGAACATGTATGGGACGAAACCAAAATCAATTGCCCACCCACAACTCAAACTGAATGGCATCAACAGGTGTAAGAGGCGTGGTATAATGTACCAGAAAATAGTGTTCATCTATACGATCGTATGCAGGCTAGAATACAGTCCTGTATAAAACGCGCAAGAAGGATATACAGTGGGACGTGGGATCAGAGTGGTGTTCATACATGCCTTATTTTGGAAGGGGTGTCTGTGTCACGTCGTGGCTAACGTGCTGAACTGCGACAATGTACTAAGCGAGTTCGAACTCCAGTCACGCTATTACGTTTACTTTCGGACAAATAACGTTGAGAAAGGCACCAAACCCCTTGTTCCCTTAGTTATGGGTTAAAAAGTAGTACTATATTAGAAAACCAACGAAGATTAATATGTTACTTAATAAAGAAACCAAATCAGTCATATAGACCAGTTTGCCTGGTTCATATGCTCAAATTCAAATATATTTGTATTATTTATGGCAAATAAATGAGACTTGAGCGTTTCATTACTTTTCATACACATTTTTACGAACGAGTTTTTGGCTAAAAGAAAATTCTGCAGGAAACATCCCTTTATTATCTCAATTGAGATTTATGACTATTTTCCGTTCCTAAAAAATCAAAACCTACGTCTGCGGTCGCCATTTGGTAACTTTTGAGAACATCAGCAATTTATAATAAAGCAAATAAAGGCAGTATTTGTTGAAAACTTCCAATATTGTTCCCAGGAGTGGGAACAACGTCTTTGGTCGTTTGTGGTTTCCTAAGAGAACAGTTTTCGAAGGAGATAAAGTTAATAAATAAACTTTTAACTTAATATATCGACCTTGTATCTACATACGCATATATAGATTCATTATAGCGACCTACGCGTATACAGATTTATTGTATCTACATACGCATATATAGATTCATTATAGCGACCTACGCGTATACAGATTTATTGTATCTACTGTCGCATATATTGTATCTACTTTATGTATCTACGCATCGATAGATTCATTATATTTCCCGACGCATATGTAGATTTATTGTATTTACCTGGTATCCATCAGCGTATATATATATATATATAACTTCACTGTATCTACCATGTCTCTACCTACGAATATGTAGATTCATTGTATCTACCTACGCATATATAGATTAATTATATCTCCAAACGCATACATAGATTCATTGTATCTACCTGGTATCGACATAAGCATATATACATTCATTGTACCTACAGATCCAAATTCATTGTATCTATGTAAGCGTATATACATTCATTATATCTAAGTGTTTTGTTCTTAAAAGGGATACAATTAGATAAGGTGGCACTTGAGTGGAAAGGAACAGTCAACATGGTCATAGAATAAAGAAAGGGTTTTATTGCAAGAGAGATACAATAAGACAGACAAGGAATAGTGAGGCACGCTACTTATCCCCGAAGCAAGGACAGGTGTAATACTGTGCTCACTATATATATAGTCACTCCACATTACTGAGAGAGGATGTGGGATATTCAACACTAACAAAGCATGTATACATTCATTGTATCTACCAGCACATATATAGATTCATTGTATCTCCCTTGTATCTACCTACGTATATACAGATTTTTAATCTACCAATACATGTATAAATTCATTGTATATACCAACGCATTTATAGATTCATTGTATCTACCTAGCGCATATATAGATCTATTGTATCTATCCACGTATATATAGATTCATTTTATATACCCACGAATATAAATATTTATTGTATATACCAACGCATTCACGTATATTCATTGTAACTTCCTACACATATATAGATTCATTTTATCTACCTTATATCTACCTACGCATATATAGGCTTATTTTATCTACCTACGAATTCACAGATTTATTGTATCTACCGACGCATATATAGTTGCATTGTATCTACGGTGCATCTACCAACACATATATAGATTCTTTCTATCTACCAACGCATATATAGATTCATTGTATCTACCAACCCATTTATAGAATCATTGTACCTACCTACGCGTTTATAGATTCATTTTATCTACCAATACATAGATAGTTTCATTGTATCTACAAACGCATACCTAGATTAATTGTACATACGCATATATGGATCTATTCTATCTATCAACGCATATATATATATATATATATATATATATATATATATATATATATCCATTCTACTGTGTATCTACCAACAAATATATAGATTCATTATATCTACCAACACATATATAGAATCATTGTACCTACCTACGCCTTAATAGATTCATTATATCTACCAACACATATATAGAATCATTGTACCTACCTACGCCTTAATAGATTCATTATATCTACCAACACATATATAGAATCATTGTACCTACCTCCGTCTTAATAGATTCATTATATCTACCAACACATATATAGAATCATTGTCCCTACCTCCGCCTTGATAGATTCATTATATCTACCAACACATATATAGAATCATTGTACCTACCTACGCCTTAATAGATTCATTATATCTACCAACACATATAGAATCATTGTACCTACCTACGCCTTAATAGATTCATTATATCTACCAACACATATAGAATCATTGTACCTACCTACGCCTTAATAGATTCATTATATTTACCAACACATATATAGAATCATTGTACCTACCTACGCCTTAATAGATTCATTATATCTACCAACACATATATAGAATCATTGTACCTACCGATACATTCATAGAATCATTGTACCGACCTACATACATGTACTTTCATTGTATCTACCAACGCACATGTAGATTCATAATACCTACGTACGTATTCATAGATTCATTGTATCTACCAACGCATATATAATTTCATTGCATCTACCGTGTATCTACCTACACATATATAGATTCATTGTACCTACCTTAGCATTCATAGATTTCTTGTATTTATCTACGTAAATAATATATTCATTGTACCTACCTACCCATTATATAGATTCATTGTATCTACCAACGCATATATAGATTCTTTCTATCAACGCAGATATAGATTCAGTATACCTACCTTCGTAAAAATAGATCCATGGCACCTACCTACGCTTGTATATATTCATTGTAGCTACCTATGCATTCAGAGGTTCAATGTATCGACCTACGCATATAAAGTTTCATTGTATCTACCTATGCATATATCGAGGGGATGTCCTCGTGGTGTAATGGTTAAAGCGATGGGCTGCGGAATCGTAGTACGCGAGTTCGTACTCCAGTCGCGCTATTACATTCACTTTCGCGCAAATACCCTTCTAGAAGAACAGAAGCGGTACTATTTAACCCATTGCTGGGAAGATAAGAGATATCATACCTTTCCCATGAGTATTTGACCAGAAAGTGAACGTAATAGCGCGACTGGAGTTCTAACCCGCTTACTACGATTCCACAGTCCAGCGTTTTAACCATTACACAACGTAGACACCTCCTTGTAAATTATTTGTATTAAAATAGTTATTTGAAACTATTATTGTTTTCCAAGGATTATTATTAGTTACTTAAAACCATATAACTGTATGCAAACAGATGACAATTATTAAATAGAAATCATATAGTTATTTGTATTAGATAGGAATATTTGAAACCATACAACTGAATGCAAATTATTAGCATTTATTCGGAATACTTAATATTACATAACTTTGTGCAAAAAAATCTCTTAAGAATCAACTACAATAAAAATGCAAATATAAATGTACAAAAAATGCAATTCCCTAACCTCTAGGCATAAAATAACCCTAAACGGGTTGACATACAGTTAAAATCAATCAATCAATCTATCTATCAATAAATAAACAATAATTTTCCTTTCAATAAATTATATAGTATAATCCTTTCCCCAAAAGTTAGTCCTTTTAAAACGATAAGCAGTTGTTCATGAAGCGATGAAAAACTTTCAAATCATTGATGTTAGGTTCGATCGTCATTTGTGCCTTTTTTTTTTAGCATTTCAAATTTACATAAACTTACCATATTCTTGAATTTAGGTTTCAAATTAGAAATAAGAGCTTATAGTAGTAAACGTCACTTTGAATTTATGCGCAGTTCAAAAATAAATATTTCAATATACTTTTCCCCCAATTCTTTCAACTAGAAAGTGTTATTAAATGACTGTTTCAATAAAATCATTTTAGTCTCGATCTTAAGTGAATTTCTTCGGTACGACCATATCTGAAACTAATCAATAATAGTATTATTATCTTTTCTTATTCTAAAATATCATTTTTTCTCGAGAAATAATGTTCTGCGTTCTAATTTTAAAACCACTATTCCTTAATGACGCTTTACGCGCAACAGTTATCTAAAAAGTAGTGTTGGCTGCAGTTGCAAAAAATATGAGTCATGCATCAAACTTTTAAAATCGCTATGATTGGATTAAGAGCAAAAAATAATTAAAGTAACAACATGGTGTGATAATATTGCTGTTTTTTCACAAATAATTAAAATAATTTCAAATTAATTAAAATAACAACATAGTGTGGTAATATTGTTATATCACAAAGCTTTATTAATTTCAGCTGAAGTCAGAATATGGCGATCTGTATTCGCCTGGACGGATCCAGCAAAAGGGATAGTAGAATTGTAGAGATTAAAAAGAAACAAAAAGGACAATAACATGAAAAAATAATGTAAATAAAATGCAACAGTTTACCAGTTTAAAAAGTAACAGTTTACCAGGAGGGCCTCTGAGAGGAAGCGAAATTGGAGCATGCTTAGATAGAGGGCTTCCTGGCGCCAAAGAGAAATTATTTCCCGGAAGCTTTTATCACCTTGACTTAGAGATACACACCTTTTTCTCTCGGCTGCTAGTAGGAAAGTGTACATGCTTGTTAAGTCCCGAACTTAGCAGTGGGTTATGTCTCCGACTAGTAGCAGCCTATGATTGTTTCATGATGTCCCTCAAATCCCTTGACTGAGGAGCACGACTATTTCAACTGGATCAGGAAAACATATCTTTCTACAGAATCGTCGTAGATACCGAAATTAAATTTGAATCTAAAGGTATCCTTGACTTTTTCCTTACGTCTTTAATTCCTTTACAGCTTCGACAGACAAATAAGAAGATAACAAGCGAATGGGGTAAGAAAAAGAAGCAAAGAAGTATGTTTACAAACCCCAGAATCTCCCAACGATACCAACTATTCACCACGACCACGAAAACCCTTTCTTCAACCCCATAGATTATACTACAGTGATAAATGATTATCTGTACTCACACACACACACACACACACACACACACACACACACACACTCTCTCTCTCTCTCTCTCTCTCTCCCCCCCTCTCTCTCTCTCCCCCTCTCTCTCTCTCTCTCTTATTATATTCGCATTCTTTTTCTCTCTGGCGTGTAATGTCTTCTTTTCCTTTCTTTTTTTTTCTCACAATCAAAACAGAATAGTTCATTATCTATCTGAGGTGATGACAGGACATAACATTCAAGCACAGGGGTTCATGCCTTATTCTATCAATAAAGATTGACAGCGCTTCTTTTAGAAGAGTAAAATAAAAATCGAACCATCACTTGCAATCAATCAATATTGATAGAATCCAAACTCAATTTTTCTTTTATAACAGAATATCTAATTTAGCTGAAAGAGGATATAGAATAAAAAAATAAAGCCGGAGAAATTACTTGGATGACTAAATAATGTTGCTCTAATTGTGTATAAATGTTAACAACATGCATCAACCCCTAATGTTAGAATACATAACTTACCTGAGAGAAGGCAAGAAGTCATAGAAAGCAAGGAAAACACGTGAATGGCTGAATAAAGATGCTATGAATTTTTGTGAATAAAAACTTGGCAAAAACCTTTTGTTATATCATTTACATTTTTCGGACTATTGTCCTCATCTTTGTCGCCATGTTTATCACAACGTTCCGGCCGTTGTACGCTCCTTCTTCAGGTGGTTGGAATCTAACCAAGGACACATGGTACAGTGGATAAAGGCGTTGGTTAGATCAAGTGACATACCTAAAGAGTGTGAGTTCAATACCCGGTGAAGGCAGTGGAGAACTTTCAGAGGGGAAATTAACAGATGATAACTGATATCCATTAAACATGGCTCATGGAACAAGAATAGTCAACCCCGGTAAGCGAAATAAAGGGTTAAGTTCGACATTCCAACCACCTGAAGAAGGCCGGAGCGTACAACAGCCGAAACGTTGTGACAAACCTGGCGACAAAGATGAGGGCAATAGTCTGAAAAATATAGACACCTTTTGTTATTCCAGATTTAACAAATTCTTTATTCGATTTTTAAAATCGTGTTTGTACACCTCTCTCTCTATATATATTTATTTTTTTGGAAATAAAATAAATTTGAATATACAGCATTAAGTTCATTTTAAAAGAAATCTGATGATTAAGTTTTTACTTCGAAATCAATTAAACCCGATTTATTATTTTGCATTGCAATAGCCCTCTAAAATACAATACAATAAAATATTCTTTAAAAATTCTTCAAAGAATTTCTTTCCTTAAAAGTGAACCACTCAGCCAGTCAAGCTTAGAATGCACTGACTGTGTTCCCTGCTAAGGCTTAAGACCCTCCCCCCCCCCAATATTTCATATTTTTATTACACACACACACACACAAATGACTGATGACATTGCCACTACTGCTTTTTTTCATTTGGAACAACTAAATGGCAAAACAATTTTCGTTTGCTACCACAGAATGGGAGTCCACGTTGCCGGTGAGGATAAGAATACGTTGATTGCATCCTCTCTAGAAAGGTAAGTGTCCCCTCCCCCAAAACAGGTGTCCTAGATATGACAATAAACTGCATTTAATGTTAGGGCTTAAGTTCTGTTACTAATAACTATAATTGTTTACTAAGGATTATTATTGCACAGTCAGCAGGGGCTGTAGAATACACCGACTGCTTCTCTACAGAGGGGTAAAACCCACCCCACCCCCAATGAGTGTCCTAGATATGACACTAAACAATCTGATGGTGAGGTTCCAGTTATGTTGGGGCTTTGAGGAATGCAGAGCACCCCTTTATTGCCATTGCTCCCAGGTCCACTCTGGCCTGGAATGGTAGCACCTGATAGGTCCCTATCTATGGGTTAAATAGAACTAACGGCATCATCATCATCATCATCATATCGTGCTGGTAGCACGGATATCCCTGACCCTCTCTCGCCACTCCTCCCTATCGTTCATCGCCCTAGGTAGGTCTTCAGGACAACATCCTGTATCCTCACATAGCTGCTGAATGTACGTTCGAGCTGGTCGCCCTGCTTTTGCGCGGCCATGTGTGGGGATCCATAAGAGTACATCTCTTATGAGTTCATCGCTGCTTCTCCAGCAGTGTCCTGCATGTCTGGTTCGTCTAACTTGAATAGTTTTCGTGATAGGGGGCAGGTGGCCGTACAGTTGGTGTCTTGTGGGGTGTTGCTGCCAGGACTTGTTCAGGATTGCACGCAGCATTCTTGTGTAATTGCCATCTAGTTTCTTCTCCAGCCGTTTTGTTAGCGTCCATGTAGTGCATCCATATAGCAGTATCGATGTGACCGCTGCCTGGAAGAAACTGCGTTTCATTTTATCGGTTAGGTCTGATTTCCATATAATCGATAGCCTATTGATAGCTGTCCATGCTTTCGTTAGCCTCTTTTCGATGTCCTTTTCGGTTGATTCGACGCTGCTTTCTAGGTACGTGAATTTGTCTACTAGTTTAAGTGGGATTCCTTCTAGAGTGGAGATGTCCCCCGTTTGGTTATAGCACATATATTCCGTTTTGTGTGCATTAACATAGAGGCCTATGCTTGCTGCTGCTCGTTCCAAACTATGCAGAAGAGTTTCGGCTTGGTCAGGTGTATTTGCCAGTATCGCTATGTCATCGGCGTAGTCGGCGTCGGTAATTGTTGTTGCGGGGTATCTTCTGCTTCTTTTCTTCGTCAGTTCGAAGCCATTCTCTTTGATTTTGTCAATCGATGTTCTAAGTACGTAGTCTAGACAAATGATAAAGAGGTACGGGGCGAGCGTGTCCCCTTGTAGTACTCCTGCTACAATGTCAAAGTATTCTGTGTCTCCATCCGGTGATCGTATTTTTACTTTAGTGTTTCTCTATAGAAACTAACGGCATACTTATGCTAAACTGAATTGTTTGACGGAACTGAATGGCTTGAAATAGAAATGTTTTTGACAATTAGACCATACTTACATTTAAACTGCTTTTTGACATCGAAACTGTACTTACACTAAACTGATTTGTTTAATATAGAACTGTTTTGACATTTAACTGTGTGTAAACAAAATCTTTACTTATACTAAAGTGAATTAGCTAAATTAGAACTGTTTGATTAAACTGAATAGCCTGAAATAGAAAGGTTTTTCACAATTAAACTGTACTTACATTTAAACTGCGTACTTATCCCAAACTGAATAATTTGAAAGAGAACTATTTTCATAAAAATGGATTTGCCGTTAAATAACCTACAAAGTTTGATGACAAAACACAAACAAACAACAAACAATAAAGATTATTATTAGTTACTTGAAACCGTATCTCTGTAAACAAATGACTCTCAATAGATTGAAATAATTACTTGAAACCATATAATTATTAGTATTAGATAGGAATGCTTGGGACCATCCAACTGTGCAAATTATTGTATTAAATTCGAATACTTAATATCATATAATTGTGCAAAAAACCCTCAAGAAAGAACTACACAAAAAATGTAAATATAAATGAATGAAATTCCCTAACCTCTAGGCATAAAATAACCCCAGACAAGCAGACATTTCGTTAAGATCAACCAGCCAATCATTCTATCAAAATTGGGGACGAAATACACAATTTAGGTGCAACGTAGCGCAAGGTCAAAGAAAGCCGGCGAAAATACTTTTATGATTGAATAACAATGTCGAGAATTTATATAAATAAAAGATTTTTTTAAATACCGGAAACTTTTGCCTTAAACTAATAGTTTGGCCTTGAATATCACGAGATTTTGTTCTCTTTTAACTTAACAACAAAGATAGCGTCGGCAGTAACATCAGAGAAAAACATCAATTAAAAGCAACCCACCTTACTGTGAGTAACAAGCAATGCGTTGTCTTGACTCTCATTATACTAGTACCAAATATATCACATTATATATATATATATATATATGTGTGTGTGTGTGTGCATTTAAGTTTAAATCAACTACAATTACATTTCGTTTAAAACCGTTTCTATAAAAATTCCTTAAAAACAAGTGCAATATATTGTTAAAAACAAATACATTATATTTTTAACTTCGTTCAAAAATACATTATATATATATATATATATATATCACCATATTGGCTTTTTGTCGAAATAAGTTTGGTTTGGTTTGGTTTGGTTTGGTTGGGTTTTATAGCATATCAACTACTGTTGGTTATTTAATGCCAAATCTTGTTCATAGATATATATTAAATATAATGATTTGTAGACACATTTTGTAAATAACATTTTTAAGCAAGCCTGAGGGGGGTGCACACAATTAAATAATTTTAAGTATTCCTATCTAATACGAATAATTCTATTTATTATTTGTCAGTTGTTGACACACAGTGAAGTGGTTACAAGTATTACTATTTAACCCTGATTATTTCATTCAAGATTACTCATACGTTTGTACACAATTAAATGGTCCCACGTATTATGTACCTTAAACAATTTAATTAAACATCTGTCATTTGATTACGCACAGTTAAATCGTTTAAACAGTTCTCTTTCAAACAATCTAATTTAGCATCAGTCATTTGTTTGCACTTAGTTTTGATATTAAACAGTCCAGTTAGACCCATAGATAGAACCCTATCAGGTGCTACCACTCCGGACTAGAATAGACCTAGGAGCGATGGTAATAAAGGAGTACTCCACATTCCCCAGAGCTCCAGCGTTACTGGAGCCTTACCATCAGATTGTTTAATGTCATATTCAGGATCCTCTTCAGTAGGGTCTTACTGCAGAGTATTCTACAAACGCAGCCTACTGGGGTGTGTCAAAATAAGAAAGTTACATATATATATATATTAGGTAAAACTTAACAGATGAGTTTGATTATAAATTTATTTCAACAGATTTTAGCATTTATTTGAACAGTTTTTACAAGACCGTATCTTCAGATAGAATACAAGATTTTATGGAGTTTTTTTTTTTCACTTTTATTGATAGTACACACATGAAACTCTAGTCCCCTTCTAAGTGATCTCCTCTGGCTGAAATACATTTGTTTTACCGTTCCAACAACTTCTGGAAAGCCCCATGGAAGTCCTCTTGTGTGAGCGTGTCAATGACCTTCGTCACAGCCTCTTTCATCTCCTCAATTGTCTCATAACAACACCCTCTGAGAAGAGGGAATAAGCAAAAGTCACAGGGTGCAAGGTCTGGACTATTGGGAGGGTGTGGAACTTGATGCCCATCTTGGTCAAATATCTGTGACAAGAATGGAGTTGTGGACTGATGCATTGTCCTGGTGGAAATGCCACTGACCCGATTTGAAGAGTGCTGGCCTCTTCCGACGGAATCTCTTCCTGAACTCCCTTAAAACCTCAACATACTAACCTTAACCCTAACCCTTTGACGAATCAACTTGACTTCCTTACTCCTCCCACACCTCTCATCATCCCTCACAGACTACCTGCCTTCCGTGAATCTCTTATGCCACTTAAAAACTGACGCTAGATTCATGCAAGAGGGTCGAAAAGCAGTTTGAAGCATTCCATACGTTTCTGTGGCATTTTTTCCAAGTTTAAAACAGAATTTTATTGCATATCGTTCTCCTAAAGTGTCAGATTGCAATTTTGAAATTCACCAGCTGTGACAATCAGACTTTAGTAGGGTGTATTCCAATTGCTGCTGTAGCTGTTCATTTGAACCTGAAATCATAAAAATTGATCAGTCATCTCATAAGATGTATAGCAATTGTTATATACTCACATAATAAATATGCTTATATACACATATACATGTTCATGCAGCATCATAACGACACAATAAATAATCAAACAGACGCACAATGATAAAGTCGCAAGAATAAACGACGCACGCAAGGAAGACGCAGGAAGACTTCTTTATAAAATATTTTACCTCTCATCTTTATTTGTAAGTTTCGAAAGGGTTGTTCCAAGTTTGCGTGTGAGAGAGAGCTGGAGACCGAACATTACTGAAATATTTTGACCCCGAAGTTATGGCCGTCAGCGTTGTGTCTTTCTCGTTCTCCATGGTTGTTCAACCGGAGCACTGGCTTTCCTTACTACATCTCGTCTACCTCCTCAACTCTACTCGCCTGTCTCCACTGGCTCGTTGAACTCAACTGACCGGAACTCAACTCGTCGGCCTTATATTACGTTCAAACTCCCACGCGCTGATATGGACACGCCTCCACGACTACTTCCGATATCTGGGGACCGGGATGTGTCACTTCCGCTTTCTTTGGAATGGCCTGTGTGATCGTCATCGAGCGGAAATAACTGTCATCCAGTTCAGAGGTCACTCTCTTCCGGTGCGTCAGTCTATGAGAGTATAATGGGATCTTTTTTAACTCGTCCCATTTCATCAGCCAATTTCCGCCCACGCGATTTCCTCTCATAACTGCCACCAGAATGTGTCACCTCCTTCCGGTGTATTACCTTGAATGGCATTTTTGGCCGGGTCAACAGGTCAAAACATAACACAATAAGATACTGAATTTTCAGAGTGTACGACAATTTTAAATACCTGTACAAAAAATCTGGAAACTTATTGAATGCACCACACACACACACACACACACACACACACACACATATATATATATACGAGGGTCATTCAATAAATTAGGTGAAACTTTTTGGAAAAAGCTAAATAAATTTTTTGTTCAAAAAATTTTTTCACAAATATGTAAACTTTATATTGTTTGGAATTAGTTTACAGCAAAAATCATTTTAATCTCACAAAATATCTGTCTTGAGATCATTCAAAATGGTGGTAAATTAAAAAGGTGCAACTGTAAACAGTGCTTCTTATTGCCAAATCCTTTGGCAAAATTGACCTTATTTTCTAAATGACTTTCGTACACACACACACACACACACATATATATATATATATATATAACTGATATAAAATAAAACTCAACAGATGTAATCCATTATAAATTTATTTCAACAATCTACTTACACAGATTGTATCTTCAGATGGCGAACGATTTTCTATTGAGTGTTAGTGTTATACCGAAAAATACATTTTATCTTAATTTAGACAATTAAGGAATTACGCATCAATATTCGTAATATATTTTTTTAAAGAGGGGATATATTATGCATAGAATATTGACAAAAAAGATTATAGTCTAGATTTTTTCGCGTTACTTATCCGGTGTTGTACTAGTAAAATTTGAACAATAGCTTACATTTTTAAATCTTAATCAATTTCCCATTTATTTAAAACAAACAATAAAAACCTCTTTTTATCATAATCTGAATATTAAGTGCATCCTAATTTATTAATTCAATCAATTTTTAAATTAAAAAAGAAATCGTATATATTTACTCTCATCGTTTTCGTAACATAAAGTATTCTTAACTACATTCAAATTTATTTAATTTTTGAAAGTCATCAGATGTTGTTAAATTTCATAGCCATTGCATAAATCAGTTAATATCATAATCATTAGTCTAATAATATAAAATTCTTATATATATATAATTAGATAAAGCGTGACTTTTCCAGATGCTGCGTGATTATCGCGACCCACTAGTGAAGAACGCCCTGCCTTCCGTAATAACCAATCGGAAATGGAAGGCGAAAATAGCTGTAGAGAATGTAGAATCGACTCTTAAGATGAAAGAAATAGTTGGCACTGTGGCAAATGGAAGAGCAGGTCTAGGCCTTCATCCACACCGTTGGTGGTCCAAGGGATCCACAATAAACAAAAGAAAAATGGTTTCGGAAGAAATTCATCATCTTGAGGATGTCACGTGTATTGCTACAGCTATAGGACAAAGAAAACAGGGCACATGGACCAAGTGAGAGAGTCTGAAAGACAGAGCTATCACATGGAGCGACCTTAAGCACATGGAAACCCAAAAATTGAGTTTCCTTATAAAGGCAGTCTTCAACGTTTTACCAACACCAGTCAACCTTCATGCTTGGGGGTCAACTACATCTGACCGATGCAGAGCATGTGAGAAAACTGCCAGCCTCAAACATATTCTAACTTGATGCGAATATGCTCTAAGAAGCTATACGTGGAGATATAACGAAGTCCTTGAGATTTTCGCCGAGGCTGAGAAGATATGTTGTGAGTCTGCCAATAAAGCTTTAAATAATATCACCAATAGAGCAATTCATTTCGTTAAAGGAAACATTTCGAAACTTTCGCGTAGAAATAAGCACAGATCATCATTGCTCGATGACTGCACAGACTGGCACGTTACGACTGATTTAGAACGGTATTTTTGTATTTCCAACAAAAATAGCGTTAACGACCCAGCATCTTGATATTGTCATTTGTTCCATTAAATTAGAAAAAAGTTTTCGTTATTGAGTTAACGGCCCCTTTTGAAGAAAATTTCGACTGGGCACATCACCGTAAGTTGGTAAAATATGAGGGAATGTGTCAGAAATGGCTGGATAACCAATGTATTTCCTATCGAGATCGGATGCCGAGGTTTCATTACCAACTCGACCTCCGTATTCTTGACTAATCTTTGACTTTCTCCATCAAAAAAGAGGAAATACATTAAAAAAAAAAAAGATCCAAAACAAGGCTCTAACTGCATCAGCATGGATATGGCAATGCCACAGAGTGACGTCAATCCAACAAAGTCTGGTGGTATTGGGAATTACTACTGGAGCGCTCTGGGTTAGTGGTAATGATGCTTCGGCCCTGAAACTATGCCTGAACCCAGAGTCATTATCTGATGATGGCTTTGTAGGAAGCAATGCCCCTGTGTAAAAATCAACCATTGTATGATACCTATATATATATATATATATATATAATACTTTCTATTACGAAAACGATTATGGTAAATATATATGGTTTCTTTTTAAAATAATATAAAAAATGATTAGATTTAATTAATAATTTAGGATGTACTTCATATTCAGATTATAATAAAAATAGGTTTTTATTGCTAGTTTTAAATGAATAAATAAATAAAAGTCGTTCAAATTTTTCTGGTGCATAAACGCGATAAAATTTGGACTATAATCTATTGGGTTTATATTTTGTGTATAATATATTCCCCCAGCACCTCTCTCTCTCTCTCTCTATATATATATATATATATATATATAATTAATATTGATGTATAATTCCTTCAATGTCTAAATTAAGATAAAACGTATTTCTCGATACTACAATAAATTGGAAAATTGTTTGCCATCTGAAGATAGTTTCTGTGTAAGTAGATTGGTGAAATAAATTTTTAATGGATTCCATATGTTGAGTTTTACTTGATATTAATGGTATAATTGCTCTGTAAGTGAATTTTTTAAAATATATTTTTATGTTAATAGCCATATATTGAGTAATCTATAAGAATATATTGATATATATTCTGTATGGATTGTTCCTTATGAGTCTATTGTTAGACATCATTTATATATATATATATATATATATATATCTTCACAGATAATTTCCGTCCTTTACTTCTCATAAAGGGGAGAAACATTTGTAGTTCAGAAGCAAACACTTAAGCAACACGAACACCACTCTCTAGGTGATTGTGATTATACTCCAGTGATAAGCCGAGGCAAGATAACCAATAATCTCAAGTTTTCCTTCTCGTTAAAATACTCGTTGATATCGGTATGTTCCCCTATGAGACTACAATACTCTTTTGCCATACTGTCGTTCTGGTGAAAAATACCTTCAGAGTTACGATTACCCATAGAATAGCTGGATTTGTTTCCAGAGTTCACTCCCCTGATCCGATTTATTTTGAATTCAGAGGTTTTCCTTCAGCAACACTGGTCACCCTACCAAGGCTAGAGAGCCCAATCTACCCTGAAATTTAATCCATATATATATATATACATATATATAGAGAGAGAGAGGTAAAAATAATAAAGTAGACTGAACTCTTTTTTTTTAAATAAATTTTTGAAAGGTAATTACATCACAGAAATTTGAACCAGAACGCTATCAACGGAAATGAAATGTTTTAAAACTTTTTCATCCTTTCGCTTCATTTGATAATTCACACGCCCTGATGAAGCTCTAAAAACCGAAACGTTGAACGTTGGCAAATAATTCAATGAAATGAATTATCCTCTGACGACCTTGTGTTTTTTCATTTCTGTACATTTTCACACACACACACTTATATATATATATATATATATATATAACTATAATTTCTTCTTTTGGCGAAAACCTAAATTGGGAGAAATGTGAAAAAATATATTATGCCATTCGTTCAAGTGGGTCTGCATGCCTTGAAAATTAGCATTCAGAAATCCTTGTTGTTAGCCGGACCATTGACGCCAAAGAGGAAGTTACAACTATCTCAGCCAGTTTAGTTACATCAACTGAAAAAAGGTTTCCTGTTATCCAATTTTCTTCACATATTCCCCCATAATTTCATTAATGTGTTTGTTTATTTTTGGGTGGGGTGAGTGTGTTTGCGTCTCATGGGCTTGGACGTAAATGTTTGCACTTAGGTTAATTTTAACTTTGTTTTAATTGGTTTCTTTGTTTCTTGTGTGATTTTTTCTTTTTTTCTTTTCCACTTAACTTTTCACCTTGCCTGTTCTTCTCACGGATTTAAAAATACCCAGTTTCTTTTCTTCGAATTTAGTTCAAATTCAAATTGCAGTCTCGAAATGACACCATTATCGTCACCCCAACCCTCGGTCACTTGTAGAATGTTGTTTACCGTATCATTAAATGTTCAAATTATATTTGCCTTCTTCTTCTTCTTCTTCTTCTTCTTCTTCTTCTTCTTCTTCTTCTTCTTCTTCTTCTTCTTTTCATTTGCTTTTTTACAGGCTTCCTCTAATTGTAATAATTTTTTTTCTTTAAAATCCTTCTCGTTTTTTGTTTTTTTTCAATCTAGTTCGCAATTTTCTTAATTTTTGTGCTCTTATCATTATAAACTTTTCTTCTTATTTCTCAAACATAACCCTTCTTCTTCTTCTTCTTCTTCATTGCTCTGACTGAGCTAACCTCTGCTTCTTTCTTTCCTTCTTTACTTATTTGAATTTTTTCTTTATTTGTTTTGTTTCTTGTTTGTCTCTTTACTTCAACTTTTACAGTAATATTCATTAGATATCTTCTGATTGAGATATTTTTACAGTGTTTGTGTGTGTGTGTGTGTGTGTTTTCGATCAACTGGCCTAGCAAGGTGCTCTCTCTCTCTCTCTCTCTCTCTCTCTCTCTTTCTCTCTCTCTCTCTCTCTCTCTCTCTCTCATCAAACCAGCTATAAATGCCGCACCCCGTTCTCATCATTGGAACAGCATCTCAGAATAGACCTATTGTTCTCATCCTGGAACTGGTTGCACTATCCTAAACTCTTCCCACATCTACATATATAAAGGATAACACCTTTCATATCTTCGCCCTCAGCCATTTGGATTGCATATTCCTACACAGCAGCAGGTAAGTTCGGGTTTTTCAAAGCTCCTCAGCTCAATGATTATTCAGTGTTTTATTTATTTATTCATTTGATTATTTTACATCAAGAAATGATAAAAAAAAATCAATCCTTCATTCATTCATTTTTTTTTTTTTTTTGATATTCCTTCGTAAAAGAGATAAAGTTTATTTCCTGTGGATTTTACACGTTTACTCCAATGATTTATATGATCAGTTGTGGGTTTCAACCGAAGCTTATTCTATCATTAATAATGACTGACAAAATGACTTTTTTTCGCTTGAAGAACCATTTCAGTCATTTCAGCAAGATTGCTTTAAGGCCAACATTGAAGAAATACGAATATGGAAATAAAGTTACATTTTACATTGTTGCTTGATCTAAAACTTCTCTGAGCCAAATTCGTTACCAATTGGAGAATAAATGGTTCTTTCTTCCCAGTGACAGTAACTGGTCCGAAAATCTATTTGTAAATAGTATCCTCTTACCTACCGATTCCAAATATACTCGCTTTCTTTCATACATTAAAAAAATTCTCAGACAAAATAGCCTGGTGTATTGGTTTTCAATAAAACAAACTGTGTATTATCAATAATTTGAAGAATCATATTTTTTCTAATGTAATGATATGCCAAGGATGCATAATATGGTTTTCAACCTGCACGTCTGATTATGGAGGTACAATTGAGACAAACGCATCCAGGGAGTAAAAAGTTAAAGATAACAAAGGCATTTAAAGAAAATATAAAATAAAAGCTTTATTCTTGCTTTTGTCACCAGATGCTTCCGTGACCTAACCGAGAAGGCAACTGTCCTGCTAAAATGGACTTTCCGAGTAAAAAAGAATTGTGTGTTTGAGTTTCACTGGATGCTTATTCTTTATCGGGTGTTGCGGAAAATCCATGGTAAAAAAAGAAAGATATCATTTTATTGAATTTTTTAAGGGGGAAATATACTTGAAAAACATTGTATCAATTGTGTAAAACTGTACGATGAATGTGTGGAATAGTTTGGATGATTCGTGACTGTTGGTCATTCCCTTCTAAGTCGGGACGAGAACTTTTCAGTCCCTCCTCATATTTTCTATCCATATTTAAAGCAGGTGACTGGAGAATTATGGTAAAATTTTCAGGCTTTCTTTAATGTCAAACGTTTCTGCTGTGATGACTTGTTGTCAATAGATGAAACATACTCCATTCAACTTATTTTCAACGTGTTTTTGAGATTTTTTATTTATTCATTTATTTATTTATTTTGACTTATTATATTAACAAGGAAAATTTATGACACGATTCATTTCAGTCTTTTCCATTTTCATTTTAAGATTAATTTTACGTCTTTTGTTCCAACCTGTTTTATGCAAACATCTCCTCCCCAAATAACAGATTGCCCAGTCGGCTGGAGCTATAGAATACACCGACTGCACCTCTGCAGAGGAGTAAGACCCCACCACCACCAACGAGTGTCCTTATATATGACACTCAAAATCTGATGGTGAGGTTCCGGTAATACTGGATTTGGGGGGAATGCGGAGTACCCCTTCATTGTCATCACTCCCAGGTCCACTCCGGTCCGGAGTAGTAGCACCTGATAGGGTCCTGTCTATGGGTCAAATAGAACTAAACTGCGTACTTATGCTAAACCTAATTACTTAAACTAGAACTGTTTTGATATTTAAACTGCGTAAAGATGCTAAACTGAATTGTTTGAAATAGAACTGTTTGACTAAACTGAATATCTTGAAATATAATTTTTTGACAAATAAACTGTGTATTCATGCTAAACTGAATTGTTTGAAATAGAACTGATTATTTGTATGAAAGGGATTTGGCATTAAATAACCTACAAAGGTTGATATGCCATAAAACCCCAACAACCAACCAAGTAACAAATGACACTGGATTATATGGTACCAGTTGCAAAGAACGCTATTTGACCCGGCTCAATGTGGCAAGTTATCCTGCTCTGTCGACAAGAAAGAGAGTTTAAATTTAGAGTTTTCTTTCTTCTTTACTGGTTGACCTATCTACAATAGGTGTGAATACAGTCTGCCTGGAGAAAAAAAGAGATCGTTTCTTGCCTTTTCCAAGTGCATTAGCATGAAGTAAAATGTAAACAGCTATGACCAGGATTTGAACTCAGGTCGCCGAGTTTGTTTTGAACATAGCTATGCAGTGTCTAGATTGCTTTATGGTGAAGATAAGTCAATCCCAGCTTGGAAAATAGAAAATATGGCAAAGAGATATACAAACTTTTGTTTCACTTGCTTCATGCAAGTTTCAAAATATTAATTGAGTTTGTTATTGTTTCAACAGAATTATTATTATTAGGTGATCTAATTGAAACTTTTATTAGGTAATCTAATTGAAACTTTTATTAGGTGATCTAATTGAAACTTTTATTTGGTAATCTAACTGAAACTTTTATTAGGTAATCTAATAAACTTTTATTAGGTGATCTAATTGAAACTTTTATTAGGTGATCAAATTGAAACTTTTATTAGGTAATCTAATTGAAACTTTTATTAAGTGATCTAATTGAAACTTTTATTTGGTAATCTAATTGAAACTTTTATTAGGTGATCTAATTGAAACTTTTATTAGGTGATCAAATTGAAACTTTTATTAGGTGATCAAATTAAAACTTTTATTTGGTAATCTAATTGAAACTTTTATTAGGTGATCTAATTGAAACTTTTATTAGGTAATCTAATTGAAACTTTCAAAGTAATTGATTGAATTTCTGATTATAGAGGTAGACATTTTTTTCACATATTCTCCTCTCACTGGAAATTTACTGTCAAAGAAGATTTCAAAAACTAAGTCTACCAACCAACTGGTTTGGTTTTGTTTGGTTTGGTTTTATGGTATATTAACCATTGTCATCATCATCATATCGCGCTGGTAGCACGGATATCCCTGACCCTCTCTCGCCACTCCTCCCTATCGTTCATCGCCCTAGGTAGGTCTTCAGGACAACATCCCGTATCCTCACATAGCTGCTGAATGTACGTTCGTGCTGGTCGTCCTGCTTTTGCGTGGCCATGTGTGGGGATCCATAAGAGTACATCTCTTATGAGTTCATCTCTGCTTCTCCAGCAGTGTCCTGCATGTCTGGGTCATGGTTATCTTTCGATGGCTGTTTTATTCTCTTCTACAGAAGCCACTCTTATAGAGGAGCAGCAGTAGTTCCCCGATCGAACTAACGATCCTGAGCGTAAAGTCGTCAAACTCACGTCCAGGACCCGTTTAGGTATTGAGTTTGGTCGTCCATGGGTTTATTCAAATACCTTTACGTACATCATGCTGCTTCCCATGTGTACGCAAAAAAAGGGGGTGGTAATTTTGATTTAAGTTTTCTTAAGTTTTAACTTACTTAAAGTCAAAGATTAAGGTACTTTCGTAAGACTTTCACTGGTACTGATTTTTGCGGTATTGGGACTTTTCCTAGGTTTTTTTTTTGTTTTTTTTTCTATACTACAGTTGGGAACTTAGTAGGCTTCAGGAATTATAGAGCTTTAAAAAATTTTTTGTTTTAGGCTTTTACTTTTTCTTCTAAACTACTGTTAGGGCTTTCTTTACGAATTTTTTAATTATATTATAGAAGAGATTAAAAAACATTCTGCCTTGTTCGCTGACATTTGGAAAGAGTCTTAACATCAATTTGGCTTTATAGTAGAGTAAGCGTGTCTTTACATTTAAAACGCATAGTTTAAGCATTATTTCACAAACAAAATACAGCATAACATTTTGTAACATTCAGCATTTTAAATTGATAGGACTTAAAGACATACTGACCAATATTGACATATTTCTTCCTGTTGGCTCCTGAGTTCAAATGCTTCCAGGAGCCAACAGGAAGAAATATATCAATATTGGTCTGTATGTCTTTAAGTCCTATCAATTTAAAATGCTGAATGTTACAAAATGTTATGCTGTATTTTGTTTGTGAAATAATGCTTAAACTATGCGTTTTAAATGTAAAGACACGCTTACTCTACTATAAAGCCAAAATGATGTTAGTCTTTCCAAATGTCAGCGAACAAGGCAGAATGTTTTTTAATCTCTTCTATAATATAATTAAAAAATTCGTAAAGAAAGCCCTAACAGTAGTTTAGAAAAAAAAGTAAAAGCCTAAAACACCTAATGCTACCACACCCCCCAAGAGAAAGGGAAAAAAAATGAAATGAATATTCCCCCCCAGTAGACCGCCTCCAAAACTACCTAAAATTCAGTAGTAAATAAAAGTTAAAAGTTAAAAAAATTAACCATTGTAGATTATTTAATGCCAAATCCATTTTTTTACATATAAACAGTTCTATTTCAAACAATTCGGTTTAGCATAAGTACGTAGTTTAAATGTCAAAACAGTTCTACTTGAAGCAATTCAGTTTGGCTTAAGTACGCAATTTAAATGTCATTACAGTCCCATTTCAACCAACACAGTTTAATTCTATTTGACCCATAGATAGGACCCTATCAGGTGTTTACCACTCCAGAGTGATGGCAATGAAGGGATACTCCGCATCCCACAAAGCTCCAGCATTACTGGAACCTCACCCTTAGATTGTTTAGTGTCATATACAGGACATTCGTTGAGGGCGGGATCTTACCCCTCTGCAGAGCAGCTGTTGATGTATTCTACAGCCCAAGCCAAACAATAACCAACTGGATTTTTGCTTAAAGAATGATATATTTTTTGAACAAATTGCCAGATCAGATTAAAAACAGCAATAGTCTAAAAAGTTAAGATTAAATTAAGAGATTTCAGAAATAATTGTTCGAAAAATGATTTAAGGGGATTTTGGGGAACTACCTGAAGAATTTGATCTGTTTATAGATATTGTATCAACAGTGCGTATGTTCGGTACAAAGATATCTTTTAAAGATTGACGTGAGAAGATAGTAAAAAGGGAAGATATCTAAGGAAGCATAAGAAACAAATAATAATAATAATTCTCATTATTTCGTAAGTTTCAATAACACAATAAAAATTTCTTTCACTGAATGACCCCATAGTCCTGTCAATGGAATTTAAAATACACTGTCTGTATATCCTGCAGAGAAGGGAGTCCAAGTGTCGAAGGGACTAAAGTGCTAGACTGTAACATTGTAGAACGTGAGTTCGAACTCCAGTCGATCTATTACGTTTACTTTCGGATTAATAAAAGGCATGAACTCCTTTATCCCTCACCCCAGTAATAGGTTAAATAGTATCACTGCTGTCTTTCTATGAGGATGGTATGGCATTAAATAACCTTCGATTGATGATATGCCACTAAACCAAGAAACCAAACCTTACTCTACAGAGAGGTAAGACCCCCCCAAAAAAATAGTATCCGGGACATGAGACTAAACTGCATCTGGGGAATGTAGAGTACCCTTTCATTGCCATTACTCCCAGGTCCACTCTGATCTGGAGTTATAGTACCTGTTCGGGCTCCATATATGGGTAAATATATATCTTTTAAAAGATTGTTTATATTCGATAGGACCGCCTGCAACAAAAAAAACAACATCTTAAGGAACAACTACAATAGAATGTAAATATGAACATACTATGAATTGCCCAGTCGGCTGGAGTTGTAGAATACACCAACTGCACCTCTGCTGAGGTGTAAGCCCCCCCCCCCACACACACACACACGAGTGTCCTGGAAATGATACTAAACAATCTGATGATGAGGTTCCGGTAATGTTAGAGCTTTGGAGAATGCAGAGTACCCCTTTATTGCTATTGCTCCTTGGTCCACTCCACCACGGAGTGGTAGCACTTGATAAGGTCCTATCAATGGGTCAATAGAACTAAACTGTGTACTTACCCTAAACTGAATTGCTTAAAATAGAACTGTTTTTGACATTAAAACCGTACTTAGCTAAAACTGAATTGTTTGAAATAGAACTGTTTTGAGATTTAACCTTGTGTAAACAAAAACTATGCTTATACTAAAGTGAATAGCTTGAAATAGTATTGCTTTAACAATAAAACTATTTACTTGTACTAATATGATTTGTTTAAAATAGAACTGTTTATTTGTATAAAAATGATTTTGTCATTAAATAACCTACAAAGGTTGATATGCCATAAAACCCAAACAAACAAACAAAAGTACAATGAATGCGATTCTTTAACTTCAAAGCATAAAAATCTCTTGGCGGGTTGACATGCCATTAAAATCAATCAATCAATCAAATAACACCAATATCCGCTTTAAGCTTTTTACACTCTACCTATTAGTATTTTATTTCATAAAAATTGTTTGTGCCTTCTTCAAAGCTGAACTAAACTGCCGACAATTATACAATTCTGTATTAATTGTATGCAATGTATATAATTTTGTATTAATTTTGAACACTTACCATGTATAGAATTTAGGGTGCTTGTGTCGTTAGCCATAAAAATGAGTCTGCTTCTCACCGTGGGTTTTATGCTTATAACTTACGTTAAATATTTACTTTCTGTGCCTATCTCTGTCGAGAACTTTATGGATTTTCGTTATGTCTACCAACTTAATATACATATATAAATACACACTTACGTATATATATATATATATATATATATATATATATATATATATATATATATATATATGTGTGTGTGTGTGTGTGTGTGTGTGTGTGTGTGTGTGTGTGTGTGTGTGTGTGTGTGTGAGAGAGAGAGGGGGGGAGGGAGAGAATAACTTGAAAAAATTATTGCAGTATTCAATCTACGATATTTTATTGGGTCCTTTTAATTTTATCCAATGATTCTTTTTTTATTTTACTGATAAAAACATATTGAAGATTCTCCAGAAAACATCAAAACTATGTAAAGTTATCATATGACTCCATGCAAGTTTTTCACGCCACTGTTAGCTGATGGTCTAAGTTGTTGTTGTTGCTATTATTATATTTTTTCTTTTTTTTTTTTTTACTCGTTGAGAGTTTTTCACATCAGTTTTAACTGATGGTTTTTCACTGGATTTTGAATGACAGCAAGTCTCTTCAAATCTCCAGGACTCTTCTCAGTATTCTGGCCGTTCTCAATAATGCTGTAGTTTGGATGGTCTACTCGTCCTCCAACTTCCAAGTCTTCCAGACCCTTTAATAATCCTTTAGTTACTGTATCAAAAGCACCAATCACAATTGGTATAATTGTCACCTTCATGTTCCATATTACTACTACTACTACTCTGTGCTGGTTTTTCACACCAGTTTTCAATCAAACCAGTCGGTTGCTTCGCTGCAGAGGGGTGAGACCTCCCCAACGAGTATCCTGGTTATGACATAAATCTAATACTGGAGCTTTGGGTAATGCAGAGTACACCTTAATTGCCATTACTCGCAGTTTCACTTTGGCTCGGAGTGGTAGCATTCAATAGTGTCTTATATATGAGTCAAACAGAACTGTTTGACATTTAAACTTAGTGTTAACAAATGACTTATGCTAAATTGATGGCTGTTTGCTTGGTTGGTTGCTTGGTTTGTTTTACGGCGTATCAACCATTTTCGGTTCATTTAACGCCAAAGGAAATTTCAAAGGATTCAGTTTTGTATAAGTATAGTTTTTGTTTACAAACATTTAAATGTCAAAACAGTTCTGTTAAATGTCAAAACAGTTCTATTTCAAACAATTCAGTTTAGCATAAGTACACAGTTTAGTTCTATTAAAAAATATTTCTATTTCAAACACTTCCGTTTAGCATAAGTACTTGGTTTAAATGTCAAAAACAGTCCTATTTTAAGCGATTCAGTTTAGCATAAGTACACAGTTGAGTTCTATTTGATCCATAGATAGGACCCTATCAGGTTCTACCACTCTGGACTGGAGTGGACTCGGGAGCGATGGCAGTGAAGGGGTACTCCGCATTCCCCAAACTCCAGCATTACTGGAATCTTACCATCAGATTGTTTAGTGTCATACCCAGGACACTACTTGGGAGCGGGGATCTTACCCCACTGCAGAGAACTAGTCAGTGCATCCTACAGCCCCAGCCAAATGGGCAATGCACAGAGTTAAATGTAAAACCAGTTTTATTTCAAACAATTCAGTTTAGTATAAGTAGGCTGTTTAAACGTCAAAACATTTCTATTTCAAACAATTCAGTTTAGCATAAGTATGCAATTTCAGTTTCAAAACAGTTCTATTCTAAGCAATTCAGTTTAGCATAAGTACACAATTTAGTTCTATTTGACCCATACTTAAGATCCTATCAGATGCTACCGTTCCGGGTCGGAGGGGACCTGGAAGCGACGGCAATGAAGGGGTACTCCGCATTCCCCAAACTCTAGCATTTATGGAAGCTCACCATCAGATTGTTTAGTGTCATATGCAGGACACTCGCAGATGGGGGTCTTAGCCCTCGGCAGAGAAGTAGTCGGTGTATTCTAAAGTCCCAGCCGACTTGTTTGAAATAGAACTGTTTAATCATTTAACTGTGTATAAAAAATGACTAACGTTTATTGATTTTTTGTTTTGTTTTGTTTTGTTTTACGGCGTATCAACCACAAGAGGTCATTTAATGCCGGTCTAACGTTTAATGAATCCTTAATGATAGATAAGCAAAACTCTGAAACATTTAACTTTGACTAATGTGACATTGAATTGTTAGGAATAGAACAGTTTGATCCTTTAACTGTGTGCATCTACAAAATGTGTTTAATATGTTTAATATTTAATATATATATGTGAAAACATGATTTGGCATTAAATGACCAACAATGATTGATATGCCATAAAACCAAACGGAATCAGTTTTCAATGTTGGTTTTTCACTGAAGTCCGAGAGATGGGAACGACAAAATCCACTCGATGACAAGTTCTTTTTTTCTTGGTCAATGGTACTGCGATTCACTTCGTAGATAGTTAAATGTTCTCGTCTTCTATTCTTTTTTCTTTCTTAAATCTTATTCTGTTGGTTGGTTTTATGGCATATCAACTCTTATAGGTTATTTAATGCCAAATCCTATATATATATATATATATATGATTTGTAAAGGAAATAGTTTATAGGTAAAATTATTATTTGGGACCGTTCTAAGTACGCGAATTATAATTGGTTATCTCCGTCACCTTAATGTTCAACAGCGTTTTTACTTCTTTAGCAAGATACAACTACTTGTCTCTGATTTCGCTTTCTTTTATTTTCATTCTGTGGCCCTGTGGGACGGAAAAGTCCACAATACAACAAGTTTTTTTGTTTTGTTTTGTATTGTTTTGTTTTTTGTTTTGTTTTGTTTTTGTTTTGTTTTTTTGTTTTTTTTTCGCTAATTATTACGAGTAATTTGGTCTTCTGGTCGGAATTAGGTGATCTGTTTGTATATGAGAAACTCAGAGAATTTCATGCATCTCATTCTCCGGGACGGATGCTGGGTTGTGCATTATTATTATTACTCATTAGAGTTTTTCCCATCAGCTTACGCTGATGGTCTTTCACTGGAGATTGAGTGACAGCAAGTCTCCACAAGTCTCCAGGACTCTTCTCAGTATTCTGGCCGTTTTCAATAATGCTGTTGTTTGGATGGTCTCCACTCGGCCGCCAACTTTTAAATCTTACAGACTCTTTAATAATCCTTTAGTTACCGTGCCAAAAGCACCAATCACAATTGGTATAATTGTCACCTTCATGTTCCATAGTTTTTTCAATTCTCTAGCAAGGTCGAGGTACTTATCTCTCTTTTCACATTCTTTCAGATTTATTCTGTGGTCTGCCGGGACAGCAAAGTCAACAATTTTGCAGATTTTCTTTTTTTTTCGTTGATTATTATTATTATTATTATTATATTCGTTGCGTGTTTTTCGGTGGTGGTTTTTCATTGAAATCTGAATGACAGAAAGATTCTTCAGGTTTCTAGGACTCGTCTAAGTATTCCAACTGATCTTAACAGGGCTGTGATCTGAATGGTATCTAATCTTCACTTCCTCCAGCCTCTTTTCCAATCTCTTTGAAACCATTCCGAGTGTGCCAACTACAATTAGTATCACTTTTACTTTCATATTCCACAATTGTCTCAGCTCTGTGGTAAGACCTAAGTCTATCTATTGGTCTATCTTTTCTTTTATTTTCACTCTGTTGCCCGCTGGGATCTTCAAAATTCCCTATATGTCAAGGTCTTGATTTTTCTTGTTAATTAACACTAGGTCAGGTCGTCTGACTGGGACTGGATGATTTATTTGTATGTTAAATTTGCAGAGAATTTTACGGGTTTCATTTTCTAGAATACATTCTGGTTTAGACATATAAAATTTGGCAGTATACTCAAATTTTAATCTTTGCACAATTCCCAATAGATCACCTTTCCAACCCAGTCGTGCCTAGCCTCGCATTACTTTTGCGCCAGTTTGCTGCATTATTATTTTACTCATTTGAGATTCTTTCACACTAGCTTTAGCTGATGGTTTCGCACTGAAGTCTGAGTGACAGTAAGTTTCCCCATGTCTCCAGGACTCTTCTTGGTATTCTGACTGATCTCAATAATGCTGTCGTTTTAATTGTCTCCACTTGTTCTCTTATTTCCAAGTCCTCCAGTCCCTGTAGCACGCTAATTACATATGTTATCACCATCACTTTCATGTTCCATAGTTTTTTCAGTTCTCTTGCAAGGTCTATATACTTATCTCTCTTTTCGCTTTCCTTCAGTTTCACCCTGTGGTCAACCGGAACGACAAAGTATACTGTAGACTACTCGGCAGGCTTTCTTTTCTTTTTTTTTTTTTTTTTTTTTTTTTGATTATCACTTGGTCTGGTCGTCTGACCGAGATTAAATGATCCGTTTACTTGAACCCATATAAGTGCTTACAAAAAAAAATTGACTTCGAAATTAAATAACCCAATAACCCTAGGGTTGACATGCTACCAACCAGCCAACCATCCAACCGTTAGCATTCTGTGTCATATTAAAACTATGACCATTCAATATTAGATATAGTTCATGAGTTACTGGTATAGTTGTTGTTTTTTCAGAATATCCATATTTACCAACCTCTCCGCTCGGGCAGGATATGACACAAGGTCAACTTCTAAGCGGAGTTTAACGGGTTTGAATTCACGGTTTTCCTTCTCCTAGACTAGTTGCCTCACCAAGGCTGAAGAACCCAGTCTGTCCTACTATTTACCCATTGGTGGAGGGAGAATAAGTTGTATTCATACCTTTCCCAAGGATATTTGTGCTATGTGAAATGCCATCAGTCTCGTCCAGGATTTGAACTCGTGTTGCCGTGTCCATTTCCAACGATGATAACCATTACACCACAGAATATCTGCATACGATAAGGCGCTTCACTTAGAAAAAATGATTTTATTGTATTTTTAAATCTAAGTTTTGTGGGCGTTTATCATCGAATGATGCTTAGTTTTGTTGATTATTGCTTGTGGGTTTAATCCTCAGTGGGTGTTCCACTCTGTATCCTGGTCATGATACTAAACTGCATCCTGTTGTGAGAATCTGTTCTGGAGATATGGAGATATTACCATTACTCTCTGTTTCACTCTGACGCAGAGAGAATGTACCTGTTACGGTTCTATCAATGGGTCAGATTTGTTTGAAATTTATTTGTATTAGATAAGAATACTTGATACCATATAAGTGCGCGCAATTTATTAGTATTGATAGTTACTTAGTAATTTACTAAGCTTTTGCTTAAATGTGGCACAAAGCTGTATAAATGGGGAACTCAGTAAGATTCGAACTCACTCGTGAATGCTAGTCTAGCTTGATAACCATTACACTGCCCGAGGAGCACAGTAATTTACTAAACGTTTTGCTTAGATGTCTCACAAGGCCGTATGAATGTGACAACCAATGAGACACGAACTCACTCGTAAAAGTTTGCTAGTCTAGATTGATAACCATTACACTGCAATTATTGATTACTAAAGGTTATTTAGTTATATGAAATCATATAATTGCTAACAAATCATTGATGTTAGGTAGGAATATTTAAGTAAATAACAGTGTGCAGACAAATAAAAAATAAGTGTAATTTAAAGCTGCCATTGTACATTGAAAATATAGTAATGATTGCAACGACGACAGTATTAGTAATGAAGCCCTTTGCTGTGGTGCAATTGCAATGATTAGTAAGTTAGTATCGAAAATCAGATATTACTAAATTATGAGTTTGATCATCACCAGGTGTTTTTGATGAACAGATATCACAAAATAGCAGAACAGAAAATTTAAGAATCCCTTTGCTATCTGACTAAGATCTTAGTAGAGTATTTTTTAAACACTTACTCCAAAAGTTATTTGGAAGAGTAGATATTTTATAGATGAAAGAGGTGGATTGATTGTGATCTGGGTCTTGGGACAAAAAGAGTTTTAAGCCCCTTATCCTATCCTGCCCTAACACGATTTCATACAGATATGGACAATTTTAACCAGATATTTGTTTCCTTTAGAAACAAATTAGAAAATAAAACTAGAGAATAGAATGTTTATTTCCAGTTTTATGACTTTCTGATTTAGTTTTGATTTCTTTTTTTTAATGGCATATCAATCTTCGTGGGTTATTTAATGTAAAAGCTATCCTTATAGAAAAACAATGGTGATACGACTTAACCCATAGCTGGAGGGGGATAAGGAGGTTCATACTTTTCTCAGGGGTATTAATTTGAAAGTGAACGTAATTGCACGACTGGGGTTCAAACGGTCCCATCTCATAAACAAATCTAGGAAATGTGGAGTACTTCTTCATTGCCGTTACTCCCAGGTCCATTCTGACCTGATTTGCGAGTAATTCTTAGGGTCTTATCCATGGGTCAAATAAATCTGTTTAGACATTATTTGTATGTGATAGGAACGTGTACAAAAAAAGAAAAACTATACAAAAAGTACAAATATTAATGAGCAATGAACATGATTCTATAACTTATAGGCATGAAATAATCTTAGATTTGTTGACATTCCATTAAAATCAATAAATCAGATTCGATATGAATACTTGATGCCATATAACTGAATGTAAATTATTTGTATTAAGAATAGTTACTTGAAGCTATAATCGTCTACTAAGGATTATTATTATTATTATTATTATTACTATTATTATTATTATTATTAGTAGTAGTAGTAGTAGTAGTAGTAGTAGTAGTAGCTTGAAACCATATAACTGTGAGCAAACAAATGACTATTATTAAATAGAAGTAATAACTTGAAACTATATAATTATTGATATTAGGTTGGAATACTTGAAACCATACAACTGTTGGCGAATTATTTGTATTAGATAGGAATAACTAATATCGTATTACTGTGCAAAAATCTCTTTAAAAAGTGCCACACAGAAAATGGAAATATAAACGCACAATAAACGTAATTCTCTAACGTCTTGGCATCAAATAACCCTAGACGAGTTGACATGCCGTTAAAATCAATCAACGATACCAATCAATCAAAATAAAGCAGTTTTATTTCTATTTAACCGTTAAAAATCTATAAGTCTTAAATAGACAAAATCTGAAAAGAATTGTGAATAGCAATGACGTAACACCAACAATAATTTCTTTTTCGCTTTGAGTATTCCGACAATTGTCTTCATCCTTATTATATATTCACAACATTTCAGCCGATGCGTCCTTTGGCCTTCTACAATCGTTTCATGTTAAGCTCGTGAGTCCATACAATTATAATAAAGACGATAGTCCAAATAGTCTAAGTGATAAAAATTATCAAGCCTTATCTCAGAAATTTAGAAAAATAAATATAATTTCTTTGTTGAGATTTTCTTGTACAAACCCGACCAGAAATGACAAATCATTTCAGAGACTTCTGGATAGTATATCTGGAGACACTTCTTCCTCCACAGGAAGTAAAATTATTAAACCAAGAAGTGATTGTCTGCTTCCTGTCAATAGAAGCCGATTTGAGCAATTTTCTTTTGTTTTTTAAATTGAGGCAATTTTTCTCTTTCAGATCGATTTTTCTAGCTTGTTTATTATCTTTCTTGGTCCTGGAGGACAATTTGGATAATATCCAAATCTTTTTCTTTCTTTCTTTTAGCTTCTTGATATTTCTGAACTCGTAAACTTCATTATAAAGTTAGTAACCCCTTCTCTTCTTGGAAGATTACAATATCTAAAGTTTTTTTAGTGGTAGCCATCAAGTCTAAAATGAACAGATCAGATCTTATATTATCCAAATCCATGTAAAAAGAAAATATCAAGTATGCTAAGACGCGTTCTCCAAGGATCGGTTGAAAAATTCACAGGCTGATAAAAATATTCTCATGGAATATGACAAATGAGGGTTATTTTTCAACATAGACCACACACTTCTTCCATCACATATTCATCAATTCATTAAAAAAAAAGTCAGCAGCAGATATGAAATTATTATATAAACTTTGCAGCTGATGAACTCAGCTCACCCTCGTATTTGGAAGAAATTAAATTTCTTTTTTTTTCTTTCACATTTTTTGTTTTAATATTAAAAAAATTAAGGTATTTCAAGTAATTTGTTGGTATTTTATCAGAAATAAAATTCCCAATAAAATTAACTCCCATAAAAACAAGAAAAATAAATAGATAAGATGTACTAAATTCCCAAATATTGCAAGCAAAATTTGATGCAAATGGTAAAATTAAAGAATCGAAATAATTGATCAGTCTAAAATGTTCAAAAGGAATAAAAGAACAAACGAAACGATGACAGTAATTTTCAAAATATGATAAATTAAAGATTTTGCAAGTTTTTCATTTTTGATCGGGATATATATATATATATATATATATATATATATATATATATATATATATATATATATATCCTTTGTTCCTATTATTTGATATTTTTATAGTTGTTATTTATTTTTCTTGTTTTTCATTAAAGGAAGATGGTGCTGTTTCCCAGCCTCACACTGGTTGTGGCCGTACTGGCATGTAAGTATAAATATTTTTATTCAAAGAAATTATATATATATATATATATATATAAGGACCCCACTATGTGGTGAACAAATGGGTAAACTGATGTTTTGTTTATAAAAATATTATATCTTTAGACACTTAACATAAAATCATTATATACTAATATTCACACTCACCTGGCTTTTCAGCTAGACCGTATGACATTCGTGTCGGATGGAATATCAAAGTCAATGACAGATGCAAGGCTGAATGGCCCCCGGCTCTGGCTGGGCTACCTTCAGGTGGGCAAAGAATCAATAACATGCATAGTAGTAAACATTTGAGTCTAGTAAAGCTTTGACCAGCAAGATCACCTGGCTTTGTGTCCGGAGACTTAGCAAAAGCTAGCATAGTTCACATTTTACCTAGTTAGTTTATGTTCAGCATAATACTGCAAGGCTCGAGCTGAGACTCGTGTCCGATTTCCTCCTCCCCAAAATCCCCACTATAAAAAAGACTGTGTCCTCTCTGGTGGAAGTCAGAGATAAATATATTATAGACTAATATTCCCATACATAAATGCATTAAACATTTTAAAACCAACTCAAGAAAACCACATTCTATGTGTTACGTATTCTACTGAGCAGATACGTATGTCTATTCTGCTGGGTATTTACGTGTCAACAAAATAATTAAATTTTTAACACTATGCGCAAAACATTGCTTTTTTATAAACAATAATTTGGTTTACACACACGCACACACTCACAGATATAAGTTCGCTCTCCAAAAGTAGATACAGACTTCTTTGACATCGTCGCAGGTGTTCTGTTCTTTAGATCTACACCTGTTCATTATCTACCAAGACTACGTCGATTTAATGAAAGAAAATTGCTTTACACTGGAAAAGGCAAGAAGTGGACGATACTCTGCACAAACTATTACGGACAACGCTCATGACGTAGCGCTACTGGCAAATACACCCGCCCAGACGGAATCCCTGCTGGTTAGTCTGGAGAAGGCAGAAGGCTATATAGGCCTGCATGTCAATGCGAACAAAAAAGGGTACATGTGCTTTAATCAAAATCAAACAAGAGACATCTCCACTCTAGAAGACAAATTCACCTACCTCGGAAGCAGCGTCTCATCTACACAAAATGACATCAATACGCGACGAGCAAAGGCGTGGTCGGCTATCGATAGACTATCGGTCATATGGAACTAAGACCTATCCGATAAAATAAAACACATTTTTTTCCAAGCAGTGGTCGTGTATATACTACTATATGGATGCACCACTTGAACTCTGACTAAGTGCATGGAGAAAAAGGTTGACGGCAATTGTAAAATAATGTTTCGAGCAAATCCTGGAAGCAGCATCCCACAAAACAGCATCTCTAAAACCGTTTAAATCAAACAAAGAAAACATACAGAAGTAAGGTCGAGCTCATAAACAATGTTCTCCGATGGACTCCTTCACACGAACTTATCAACAACAGCTCTGTACAGACACAAGATGTAGTCTTGAGGACCTGCCGAATGAGGACCATGGACGATAGAGACGAATGGAGAGGGAGAGTTAGGGAAATCACGACATGATATATATATATAGTTGGCGACCATAGTCGAGGGTAACCCGAAGGCTCCCTTTTCGATAGCTACTACACCAATGTGTAGGAGAGGGCGCTACTCCTTCCCTGGATTGCTCTACTTTACCCTTGATCCGTACCTTATAATGCTGAGTGTTAAGCAAGGAGGCATCAAGTACCGTTTTTTGAGTCTTTGGTATGACTCGACCTGGGATTGAACCCAGGTCTCTCGGGCCATTGGCGAACACTCTAACCCCTAGGCCATGCGGACTTTTTGTTGTTTCTTCTTTCACTACGTTTCGGCCAAATTTCACCTCTGGCCTTCTTCAGTTGATTTTTACAGAGTCTTGTAACCGTATCCCCAGTAATTACTGCCTTCCATAGTTGTTGTCTATCGCACCACGTTGGCCGGCTTGGGTAGGATTTGAAACCGCTATCTTCTGACAATGCTCACCTGGAACCGCAGAGACTCAACGCCTCTATCCGCTGCGCCCGAAGGGCGATCAAGGATGGATTTTTTGGTCTTATAAATCCTTATCTGGTCTTCCAGAGTCGGGCCCGTACCGAATTTTTGTACTTGTCTTTAATTGGAATCATTTTGAGATGAGGCTTCTTAATCTGAGAATTAATTTTATTTATTGCGGTGAGCATTTATTTATTGAGGTGAGCATTGTCAGAAGACATATACAAGTTATAAGTTACCTATTGTATATGGAGTATGACGTATATACAAAAACGAAAATTTAAATAATTTCAGTTCGTATTCAAAGGGAGAATAATGCTAAAAAGAGATGAAATCAACAGCTATTTTTTTATCCGTCCAGATGGTTAGGCTTAGAATACGCCGTCTGCATCCTCTACAGAGGGGTAAGACTCCATCCCACACCTAAAGGGTGTCCCGGGGAGAACATTAAACTATATCCGGTGATAGAGTTTCAGTTTTGAAGTTCTGTGAAGTGTGGAATCAATCATTCTTTGCTATTGTTTCTAGTTTCTCTCCAAGCTGGATTGATTGTTTGTTTGTTCCTTTATTTTAATGGCATATAAACCTTCGTGGGTTATTTAGTGCCAAAGCGACCCTTATAGAAGAACAGCAGTAATACTATTTAATCAATAGCTTGGTGAGGATAATTTGTAATAGTTTTGTAAAAGATGTAACCGTGACTTACCGTACTCCAGTGCTCAGTACTCACCAGCATTCTATGGTAAGAAACACGTTGTTTGTTTCTTTATCTGATTTCCGTGCGAAAGATTTGATAGAACTTTCGAGATGTGTGTACTTTCGTGTAATTATATACATCTACACCAACACGTATACTAAAATCTTCTTTATTCATACCAACATACGGATAGACAAAAATGTTCAAAGTTCGTTTTAGAATTCGCTGTCTGGGTTGTCAAGTCGCCATTTGCCTAGAGTCTGGCATGCGTGCGCAAAACGAGGGATTAGACGCAGCGGGCTCATTCAAACAAGAGGGAAAACGGGCGTTGTAAGAACCAGACGAGTGGACGTGGGGATTTCAGATTTCTTTTGAACTTCAGTGAATGTGAACAGTGGGATTACAACTACGATTGAGATTTACAACCGAAATCGACAGCGTGAACGGTAGCTTTACGACTCCGCTTGAAATCTATATCTTGAGCATAACTAAATGCGACAAACTCATACCATTCTCAGGGGGTATTAGTCCGAAAGTGAACGTAATAGCGCGACTGGATTTGAACGCGCTTACTATAACATCGCAGTCCATCATGTTAACAATTACAATACGGGAATGATTGTATTTATAAGGGTCCTATGTATGGGTCAAATACGTCTGTTTGTAAATTATCATATAAAAATACTCTATACCATTTAACCGTAAATCCTTTGTTTTAAGAATAGTTACATGAAGCCATATTTATTTACTAAGAATTATTATTTGAAGTGACTTGAAACTATATAATTGCTGTGAAAATGAAAAATAAAAAAACACTGGCTTCTATATTAAATAACCCAACAAGAGTTGACATGTTGTAAACCAACCAACCAACTTGTAAAATAATTTAGATGATTAATTTATTATATTAAATTATTTCATTTATTTGATAAAATTGTAAGTTAGCTAAAGACTTTGAATGTAAGTGTAGTTCCCCGTAAAGGTCAAATGCGTGTACAGGTGGCGACTAGTTTTAACACCTCACGTCGAAATAATGTTGGCGAAGATAGGATATGTATAATAAACAAATCAAAGTTTACCACTAAGTTCACTACTATGAAATGTTGGGTCCGAATAAAATAGCTTCGAATCGGAACAACATGAGTTGCCCGTTATTTTTAAATTTTAATATTCAAGATGATACAAATAACAAACTAACTTCTCTTTTAATAATATTGATGTATTTGGTGGGGTATGAAGATGTATCAGTAAGGTTAGAGGGTAATGCTTATTTTGTAGCTAATTTACTGGGTCATTAGCCTAATGAGATGAGTGTTCGCCAATGGTCCGGGAGACTAGGGTTCAATCCCTGGTCGAGTCATACCAAAGACTCAAAAAATAGTACTTGATGCCGCCTTGCTTAGCACTCAGCATTATAAGGTAAGGATCAAGGGTAAAGTGGAGCAATGCAGTGAATGAAGTAGCGCCCTCCCCTACACCTCGGTGTTGTAGCTATTGAAAAGGGAGCCTTCGGGTCACCTTTAACTAAGGTCTCCGACTTTACTTACATACTATTCACAGTTAGTGAAGATGATGTAACTGTTATCAGCAAAGAAAGTGAGACAGGCAAACTAAGTTCGAACTTCAACTAGGATAGTTTCCGTTCACTTTGCACCAAATAACCTTGGAAAAAAATATATTCCCTTCTCCCTCAACTATGAGTAAAATGTAGAGTATTTATTATCCTTTATGAAAGCAATCAATTTTGTGGTTGTTCGATAATTGGTCCGTTCAGGAATCATTCATTGTTATTGATTCCATGTAACCCAATGCAACCTGCTACGTGTTATGTGAAAAGGAAAGAAGCACTGGTACACGACTCTTAGAGAGATGCCATAAAGGGGAACTACTCACACATGTCGTTCATCGGAAATACTCATAAATTCGCTATTTATTAAGAGTTTAAGTTTTTACGGTACCATTAAATATTAGTAATCCATTTTATTCTTCAATTTTTTTCAGTTTTTGATGTCTCCAGTGCGCAGTACCCGCCAGGATTCTATGGTAAGTAACCAGTTGTTTATCTTTGATTTCCGTGTGAAAGATTTTATAAAACTTTCGAGATAAGCATGTGTGTCATCATCATCCTCATGTCGTGCCGCTAGCACGGATATCCCTGACCCTCTCTCGCCACTTCTCCCTATCGTTCATCACCTCTAGCAGGTCTTCAGAGCTACATCCCGTATCCTCACATAGCTGCTGGATATATGTTCGAGCTGGTCGTCCTGCTTTTGCCCGGCCATATGTGGGGGTCCATAGTAGTACATCACTTATGAGCTCGTCCCTGCTTCTCCAGTAGTGACCTGCATGTCTGGTTCATCTAACTTGGATAGTTTTCGTGATGGGAGGTAGGTGGCCGTATAGTTGGTGCCTTGTGGGGTGTTGCCACCAGGACTTGTTCAATATTGCTCGCAGCATTCTTGTGTAGTTGCCGTCTAGCTTCTTCTCCAGCCGTTTAGTTAGCGTCCAAGTAGTGCATCCATACAGCAGTATCGATACGACCGCTGCTTGGAAGAAACTGCATTTCATTTTATCGGTCAGGTCTGATTTCTATATGATCTATAGCCTATCGATAGCTGTCTATGCCTTCGTTAGCCGCGTGTCGATGTCCTTTTCTGTTGATGATACGCTGCTTCCTAGGTAGGTGAATTTGTTTACTAGTTTAAGAGGGGTTCCATCTAATATGGTGATGTTGCCTGTTTGATTATAGCACATATATTCAGTTTTGTGTGCATTGACATGGAGGCCAATACCTGCGGCGGCTCGTTCCAAACTATGCAGTAGTGTTTCGGCTTGGTTGGGTGTATTTGCCAGTATCGCTATGTCATCGGCGTAGTCGGCGTCGGTAATAGTTTTTGCGGAGTGCCTTCTGCTACTTTTCTTTGTCAGCTCGAAGCCGTTTTCTCTGATATTATCAATCGATGTTCTAAGCACGTAATCTAGACAGATGATAAAGAGGTAAGGGGCTAGCGTGTCTCCTTGAAGTACTCCTGCTACAATGTCGAAGTATTCTGTGTCTCCATCTGGTGAACGTACTTTCACTTTGGTGTTTCTATAGAGAATCGTTATTGCTGCTACGGTTTCTTTTGGTAGGCTGTATGTTAGTAGGATTTGTTCCATCTTTCCTCTGTGAATGGAATCGAAGGCCTTGTTAAAGTCGACAAATAGTAATGTCGCTTGTAGGTTTTTTGCCCGTACGCCCACTAGGATTCTACGGATGGTAAATATTTGTGAGGTCGTGTATGCTAAAATCATCTTCATTCATACTTACGGATAGGCAAAAATCTTCAAAGTTCTTTTTAGAATTCTATTGAATAATAGCAAATCCTCTCAGCTCTACTGGATTCTTTTTAGTATTCTTGTCAACTTCAGCTTTTCTATGGTCTGGACACTTAATTCTTTCTTAGATTTCACTTTCCCTATTCTCTTTCCTTGATTTCTTGGGGATTGTTCCTTGTGTTCAGACTATGATTGATATCACTGTCAACTTCATATTTCATAGCTATTCTTTTAACTCTCAAGCAAAATCCAGATACTTCTCGAGTTTATCGCTTTCCTTTATTCAAACTTTTTGATCTGATGGAACAGTGAAGTCTGTTTGTTGACACGTTCGTTTAGTTTGGTTTATAACAATTTACCTCAAGTCTTTTTGCCGGGAGTTGAATTTTGTGGGTATTATTTTCTAGAACAGTTTCTGATTTTTATATGCACAATTTATATGCATTGTTGAAATTTGTAAATAGATAAAGATGAGGAAAAGGGGCAGTACCGTAAAAAAATGACCACAAGATCCAAGAACTTTTTTGCAGCTCCTGTACCTTAACTTTCCTGTCATTTCTTTTGTCCAATATCAAAAATATGCAGAGAAAGAAATTGGTTGATCACTTAATAAGTGAATGCAGCAAACTGGCATAAAAGAAATACAAGAGGAAACACAACTAGGTGGAATAGGTGCAAAAGATTGAAATTTGACAATATTACTAAATCGTATATGCGCAAAGCAGAATCCTTCCGAGAGAATTCGACACATAAAATTCTCAATGACTTTAAGATACAGACGGATCATCCAATCCCGACCAGAAGACCAGACGTAGTGTTAATTAATAATTATAAAAACTTGTCATATAGGATATTTTGGGGATTTCAGTTGGCAACAAAATGAAAATAAAAGAAGAAAAGATTGACAAATTCTGAGATTTTGCCGCAGAGCAGATAAAACATATGAAATATGAAAGAGAACTTGCCGTCTAATGGATTTTGCCGTTCCAGACAACCACAAAGTGAAAATAAAAGAAAATGAAATCAGAGACAAATACTTGGACCTTGCCAGAGAACTAAGAAAGCTGTGGAACATAAGGGTGACGGTGGTACCATTTGTAGTTGGTGCTCTTGGAACGACCTCCAAAGTCTTGGAAAAATGAACTGAAAGAATTGAAAATCAGAGGATGAGTCGAGTCTTTCCAGGCTATAGCATTGTTGAGATCGGCCAGAATACTCAGAAGAGTCATGGAGACCTAAGGAGACTTGCTGTCACTCAAACTCCAGTGAAAGACAACCAGCTAACGCTGGTGTGGAAAAACTCGCAAGGTGTAGAAAAATGAATTATTATTAATATTATTACTCTATACGAGCTTTTCACGTAACTTTTAACTTGGTTTTTCACTGACGTCTGATAAGCAGCAAATTTCTTCAGTTCTCCAGGACTTTTCTAAGTATTCCAGTTGATCTTAAAAGTGCCGTGGTCTGGATGGTCTCGATTCTTCAGCTGTTCTCCAGTCTCTTTTTCAAACCTTTGAAGACCGTTCCAAACGCATAGACTACTATTGTTATCACAGTCATCTTCTGTCACATAGTTTGTTTGGTTTTTTTTTTCTTTCTTACTTTTCTTCAGCCGTCTGGCAAGATCAAAGTATTTGTCTATCTTTTTGTTTCTTTGGTTTTCACTCAGTGGTACGCCAGAAATGCAAAAAATGAAAACGTCTTTTTTTTTTATTGTTAATTAACATTAGATCTGTTCATTTAACTGGGATTTGTATCTCAAAACCCCAGAGAATTTTATGATTTTCATTTTTCTGGATATATTCTCGTTTGTGCTTACACTATCTGTCAGTATTGTCAAGTTTTAATCTTTTGCGCAATTCCCTGTGGATCACCTTTCTCACCCAGTCGTGCCTAGTTGTACCTCATTCGCTTATCTGATTAACTGATTTATTTCTGTTGCAACAAAACCTAGTTCTTATGCATATCATGAATTTTTGCTTTGGCATAATTGGTTATAATGGCATTATTTTTAGCTGTTATTAAAAGAGATTCAGTCTCTTTGTTCAGGTTTCCACTTCTTATCCATGTCCAGATCATCTCATATACAATCTCGTTGGTTTATCGAATAAAGTTTCCATACAGTTGTTTTTCTTCCCATTTTTGTTTTGTAGATTTTGTTGTTTTACTGTTTGTCTTTAATTGTTGATATTGCTGTTACTGGCTGTTGTAATAAGCCTTCTTTTTCTCTTTTTTTGTATAATCTTCAAGTTTTTGAATTATTGAATCTACGCAACCCTAAATGCTGGCGTGTCCTCTTCCTCCTTCTTTATTCGATACAGAGAATATGTCTATGTCATCATTTTTTTTTTTTTTTTTGGATTTTAGTCCATCTGTCTGAGTTCCTTCCTTGTCCATTTTAAGAATGGTCCCGAGTATCTTACAATAGGGACTGTTCAGGTATTTATTCATTTAATGAGATTTCTGCTGCAGAGTTTGAGTTCGAGAAGATATCTTGTTCTTCAGAGGAAACTCCTTTCGGACTTTTTCTTTCATTAACGTTTGCTTGACGGTGTCCGCTTCTAATATTCCCTATAAGTGTCCCGATGCTTTTCTTGGTGAACAGTTCTACTCCTTCGGTTGTTTTTCTTTCCCTTTAATCAATATAAGAAAGCAATATTTTGTAACCCTATAAGAGATTGAGACCAGTCAGAGAAATTTTATTAACCAGAGGAAAAAGAAACGGATTTGGATTTGGGAAGAATAGAGTAATACATTACAAATGTGAACTAACGTAATGGATTTTTGAAATGAAGTACACATAAAAGTAATGTTATTTTGATGAGAAGGGAATTTGACAAATACGAATTGTTATTGAAAAAATAAAAGAAAAGCAAATGTAATGTTATTTGTTAAAGTAAAGCCGTCAAAAGTTAGGTAAATTGTTTTGACAAATTGCTATGTTCCGAACAGTTTGAAGAGTGCCGAATCTAGATTAAAGCCCCCCCAACAGTCAATCATCAAAAGCACATAATCTAAAATTAGAATGAACCTATTTCCTAACTTCGAATATGGAATTTATTTTTTTAAACAATCCCGAAATAATATTTGTCAGCTGAAAATTATTGAAATCCTAATTAGGAGAAAATTGATTTTTTTTTTTTTGTTTGTTTTGCCCATCCTGCCCCTCAGATGAAGATGTACATAGACTAACCGGGTTTGCTCCTTGTAGTAAATAAACCAGCGGCAGACAAGCAGGAGGCAGCTACTAGAGTTCACGCACTCTGGGCTCTGACCTTATGTCACATTGTCCAGAGTGGAGAGGCGGAGAAAAACCATATTATATGTTACTTGGACATGATGTAGACTTACTGATAAACAATCTTATAAAGAAGTGAGACATTTCAAGGTGATCTTGTGCCCGACTCGTAGAAGTGAAGCCTAAAATAATGCGATGCTTTGAAGTAACCTTGTGCCAGACCCGCGGAGATAAGGAAACGAAGAGTAATTGAGATAATATGATACCTCGAGAGGGCCGTTTTCCAGACTACCCTGGGTATAGAGAATGCGAGTTGAATCCCCTGTCGCTCTGAGACCTGACCTTCTGCCAGACTACCCTGTGTGTAGAAAAAGGAAAGTGAATTAAGAAAACACGTCAATTACAGAGAGACAGAGAAAAGACCGAATTAGCACGTCCGTAGAAAAAGGCGACAACTAGACTCCACATTTTAGACATCCGAAGATATAGCCAACCAGCGGAAGGATCAGAGGATTGGAAGCTGAATCAACCCCGTGTGTAATGAGGACGACTGAACCGTTACAATTTTTTCAATACGAAATTCCATTCCTATGTATTGGCTGTAGATTCTAATAATGTATATAAAGCTTTCTTGTTCTTTTTAATTTTTGGCGATTATTTTATTATCATCTGTATACATGAGGTGATTTACGGAGTTCCTTCAATAAGTTTCCAGACTTTTTTGTACAGGCATTTAAAATTGTCGTAGACTCTTGAAAATTCGGTATGTTATTGCTATACATCTTATGTGATGACTGACCAATTTTTATGACTTCAGGTTCAAATGAACAGCTACAGCAACAATTGGAATACACCCTACTAAAGCCTGGTTGTCACAGCTGGTGAATTTCAAAAATGCAATCTGGACGTAAGGACACTTTAGAAGAACGATATGCAATAAAATTCTGTTTTAAACTTGGAAAAATGCCAATGAAACGTATGGAATGCTTCAGACTGCTTTTCAACCATCTTGCATTAATCGAGCATCGGTTTTTGAGTGGCATAAGAGATTCAAGGAAGACAGGGAGTCTGTGAGGGATGATGAGAGGTGTGGGAGGAGTAAGGAAATCAATACACCAGAGTTGATTGGCCAAAGGGTTAGGGTTAGGGTTACTATGTTGAGGTTTTAAGGGAGTTCAGAAGAGATTTCTAGGGAAGAGGCCAGCACTCTTCAAATCGGGTCAGTGGCATTTCCACCAGGACAATGCACCAGTCCACAACTCCATCCTTGTCACAGACTATTTGACCAAGATGGGCATCAAGACACTTCCACGCCCTCCCTGTAGTCCAGACCTTGCTCCCTGTGACTTTTGGTTATTCCCTAAGCTCAGAGGCTGTCGTTATGAGACAATTGAGGAGATGAAAGAGGCTGTGACGAAGGTCATTGACACGCTCACACAAGAGGACTTCCATGGGGCTTTCCAGAAGTTGTTGGAACAGTACAACAAGTGCATTGCAGCCGGAGGAGATTACTTCGAAGGGGACTAGAGTTTCATGTGTGTACTATCAATAAAAGTGCCTATACAAAAAAAAATGTCTGGAAACTTATTTAATGATCATCGTATCTTTTCCTGTGACTTTCTAAATTTGTTGCCTCCTGGAAATTTTCTTTGTCTATAATTGTTATCATTGCTATAACAAATAGCAGTGGAAAGTTTATCTGAAAGATTTCGCCTTGGATTGTAACTTCTGCAAGGGTTTGTTCTCCTACTGCTAATTTCACTTTATAATTCTCCTTTGCTTGATGAAGTTGACGGCTTTTTCGGATGTTTTAAACATTTTCAGATTTTCTATTATCCAAGTTAGTGGGACATGCCATTATTATAATCATTATTATTCTTTATATTTGAGAGTTCTTCTCACCAGCGTAAGCTGATGGTTTCTCCTTGGTGTTTTACTGCGCTAAACTCAGTCATTCAACGCTGTAGGTTGCGTCTCTTAGAATTTGATAATGAGAAAATCAGGAGGAAAAAAAAATTTAGGATGGAATTTTCTCGAAAATCACGTGCCTTCTAATTCTTCGAAAATATATATTTAAAAAATCCTTTTGCTTAATTGTTAATAAGCGCGAATCAACCCCATCTAATAGAACTACTATATGTCTGGACTGAGGCTCGGAGGCAAATCAGGTTAGTGATATGTCTCTCCTTTTAAAGAACATTGATTTTTCGTTTACTTGTAAAATCTTTTGGCGACTTACGGTGATTTTAAATGAAGAGTCTTACTAATCGGCTAAATTATTTACAACTACCACCCATCACGAAAACTATCAAAGTTAGACGAACCAGACATGCAGGACACTGCTAGAGAAGTAGGGACGAGCTCATAAGTGATGTACTCCTATGGACCCCTTCACATGGCCGAGCAAAAGCAGGGCGATCAGCCCGAACCTACATACAACAGCTCTGTGTGGATACGGGGTGTAGCCCTGAGTACCTGCCATAAGGGATGAACGATAGGGGGTGGCGAGAGAGGGTCAGGGATATCCATGCTGATGGTACAAGATGATGATGATGATTATATAAAAAAATCACTTGAGCAGTTTATGGCAAAAATCAAAATTTCCTAAAATTGATTTATAGGATCTTTTAAAGATTAAACTGTTTCTAACAATGTCCATAATTTAAACTGAAATTGAATGCTTAAAGAAAATAATGTTCTTAAAAAAATCACCGTTTTTGTATGTATTCAATGTTGATTATACTTTGTCAATTTTTACCAATGAATCCATGCATTTTCTAATTCTAAAGTATTTTTAAAATATTTTGTAATACTTAGAGAAATAAAATTGATTCCAATTTTTTTTTTTTTTTCATTTCAGTGACAGATCACACTCTTGAAGACCCTGGTAAGTTTTTACTCTCGTCAATACACATTGAACACCCCAAAATTCCTTTAGGTTGTTGCGTAACCTCATCATAATATTAAGGATTATAATCGGCAATTTTGTAAAATAGAATTATGGTATACATACCTACGTATATATATATATATATATATATATATATATATATATATATATATGAAGGGACTAAGATATTTAAAAAGGAATAGATTGAGCTAGATAGATTGGTAGATTAACAAAATGCTATTGATTAACAAACTGCTTGATTTTGCCTCCTAGAAGTTCTTCTAAATAGTAGTGTTTTTCTCATCATTTTCGATTGCACGAAAAATTAAATTTAAAGATAAAAAATACTTGAATTTGTAGTAACGAGAAAAATTTAAACGTCAATTGAAATAATTGTATTGATCATAGAATTGCTGTCATTGACTATTAAATAAAAAAAAATCTATTATTATTATTATTATTATGTTACTCCTTAAGAGATTTCCTCATCAGTGTTAGCTGGTGGTCTTTCACTAAAATTTTAGTGACAGCAAGCCTCCTCAAATCTCCAGGACTCTTCTCAGTATTCAGGCCCATTTCAATAATGCTGTAGTTTGGATGGTCTCCACTCGTCCTCTTATTTCCAAGTTGCCCAGCCTTTGTACCGATCCTTTGATGACTGTACCAAGAGTACCAATTTTTTTAAAATTATTATTATTATTATTATTATAGCAGCTTTTTATAATGCACTCTATATAAAATAATAAAACAAGAAAACCGTAAAAAAATAGAATTTGTTTTTTCTTTGATTTTTTTTTTAATCTGTTTTTTTTTTTTATCTGGTTTCTTTGTTTTTCTTATTTACCCTACCTATAAACAATAATGGGTATGTCCCATTCCTCATAAATACGTTGGACACAATTGTGAGGGGATGAAAATCTCCTAACAGCCCAGTGCCCTGACCCACTTTAAAAAGACCTTGTGCCACATTCGTCCGGTTAGTGGAATGTACAACAAATAGGGGAAATCTCCTAATGTTATATTCTCATAATCATAACAACACAGCGAAGAAGAAAGACGAGCGAAACATCCTTTTAGAAATATGTGTACCTCTCACTTTGTTTGTAACGTTTGAAAAGGGTTACTCAGGGTTTGCGTGTGAGAGGGAGCTGGAGACCGAACATAACTGCAATATTTTGACCCCCACTCTTATGGCCGTCAACGTTGTGTCTTTCTCGTTCTCCTGATGCTCAACCGGAGGTCCAGCAACTTCTCTAGACCCCAACTCAATCGGGGGCCCCGAGCCCTTCGGCCTGGTGTGGCTTTCCTTACCACATCTCGTCTATAACTCCGTCCGATCTTTAACTGCAACTCATCAAGGGCTCCAAGAGCCCCTTCGGCCTGATGTGGCTTTCCCTACCACATCTCGTCTCTCTCCCCTTCTCCAACTCTAACTGGAACTCTGACTTCTGTCTTGAATGAGTTATATAATAGTTCAACGCCCACTCAGTCACCTACTCGATCTTTGGAATCGCATGTTTAATTGTCATCTAGTGGAAATAACTGTCATGCAGTTCACAGGTCACTCTCTTCCGGTGCCTCTGTCTATGAGTGTACCATGGGAATTTTTTTACCTCGTCCCATTTCATCAGCCAATTTCTGCTCACGCAATTTCCTCTCATAACTGCCATTAGAATGTGTCACTTCCTTCCGGTGCATCATCTTGAAATGGCATTTTTGGCCGGGTCGAAGGCCAAAATACAACACTAACTGCCTTTTGCAGTGGTGTTTCACTCGGTCGAGGCTGTTGACGTGACTGCCGAGGAAGCCCAGCATTCACGTCACGCAGCTGACCCTCCCCGGGCTTCGGGGGGATGGAGGTCATCCTGGCTCTAATTCTCTTTGGAGGCCCATCTTAAAAAGACCTTGTGCTGTACTCGCTTGTTTGGTGGGGCGCGCGACAAATAGCCAAAATATGCTTAGTCATTACGAGCAGCGGTTACCTTCTTCACGCCACTGGCAAGTATTGTATTTTGTTAATGTTATAAAGATTTCCATTTCCAACCTTCGTTTTGGTTATTTCTCATTTAGTAACCTCTTATTAGGTTACAAAGTGTTAATGACATATCAACTTTCTTGGGTTGATTAATGCCAAAGCCATCCTTGTTGAAGAATAATAGTGGTACTGTTTAACCCATGACTGAAGAGATAAGAGGAACAAATAGAAGAATATATATATATTCATATATGTGGGGCACCTTTGGTGGTGTAACGGTTAGTAAGCTTCACTAGCAAACCTACACGAGTGAGTTCGAGCCTCATTGGGTGCCCCATTCATTCAGCCTTGTGCCACATCGAAGCAAAGAGCTTTGTAAATTACTATATTCATATATGTATGTTTAAAACACACAAACACACACAGACACACACACACACACACACATATATATATATATATGGAAATCAGACCTGACCGATAAAATGAAACGCAGTTTCTTCCAGGCAGCGATCGTATCGATACTGTTGTATGGATGCACTACTTGGACGCTAACTAAACGGCTGGAGAAGAAGCTAGACGGCAATTACACAAGAATGCTGCGAGCAATATTGAACAAGTCCTGGAGGCAACACTTTACAAGGCACCAACTATACGGCCACCTGCCTCGCATCACGAAAACTATCCAAGTTAGACGAACCAGACATGCAGGACACTGCTGGAGAAGTAGGGACGAGCTCAAAGTGATGTACTCCAATGGACCCCCACATATGGCCGGGCAAAAGCAGGACGACCAGCTCGAACATACATTCAACAGCTATGTGAGGATACGGGATGTAGCCCTGAAGACCTGCCAGAGGCGATGAACGATAGGGAGAAGTGGCGAGAGAGGGTCCGGGATATCCGTGCTAGCGGCTCAACATGATGATGATATGTGTATACTCATGCGTAAGCATTCACATACGTACCTGCACATCTTAGTTGTGTAAACAGAAGTCAAGTTTACAGATCAGTAAATACAGTATTGTGAGTTTGATCCCCAGTAGATGCCCCATAATGAGTAAAGTGTTCGCCAATGGTCTGAGAGACCGGGGTTCAATCCCAGATCGTCATACCAAACATTAAAAAATTGGTACTTGATGCCGCCTTGCTTAGCACTCACAACTATAAGGTGAAGATCAAGGGTAAAGTGGGGCAATCCTGGGAATGGAGTAGCGCCCTCCCCTACACCTCTGTGTTGTAGCTATTGAAAAGGGAGCCTTCGGGTCACCCTCGACTAACGTTGCTAACTTTATTTACTTATATATATATATATAGGGTGTTTCAGAAAATTCAGCATAAATTCGTAATAAAATGAATATTTTTTATACTGTTAAAATGATCTCAAATTTTAACATATGTAGAAATAACTTAAAATTCTATATTAAAAGTATTAAACACATTTTCTTTCCCAATCAATGGCATTTCTATACCGGAAAAGAAAAAATCATAAAACGTTAAACATAGAATTTCACCGTGTGTGTGTGTGTGTGTGTGACGAGAGAAAAGTAACTATTATAAAACGAATTGGGGCACCTTTGGTGGTGTAATGGTTAGCAACCTTGACTAGCAAACCTACACGAGAGAGTTCGAGTCTCATGCAGTGCCCCATTCATTCGGCCTTGTGCCACATCGAAGCAAAGAGCTTCGTAAATTACTATTATAAAATGAATAGGTTCGCAAGTGAATTTGGTATTTAAAATTTTTATTTTTTATAACTTTACTTTACACGTGTTTCAGACTTCATTAATAAAATCAAAAATACTAAATTCACGAGGCTCCTGAAGACGACTATGAAATCTGGAACAAGTATATATATATATATATATATATATATATATATATCTTGGATTAAAAAAAGCACCGTAGAAACGTTTTCTATCGATGATGAGTCCATATTTGTTTGCTAGAGGTAGTATAATCATAAAAATCAATCACGTGCCTAATTCATTTTTATTCTGCTCACAATTTCATTAATGTTTCAATTTTGCAGTGTTTACGGCGAATCCGGTGACATCAAAAAATTCTAACTGGATTTTCTCGTTCCTTCATGATCTGAAATGGAATCAACTTTTGAATGACGAAGACATTCAAAAACAGCTGGCAAAAGTATTAAACTCCTTGAAGAATTATACGCATGGTTCTACAATTTCGCCTGCCAAACTTCAGCAAATAGCCCTGCACCATGAAGATATCTACAATTTCATGCACCACGTAAGTTGGTCAATTTATAGCAAAAACTATGCTTGTCCACTGCTTCTCTTGTTTGTTTGTTTGTTTGTTTGCCCCTTGTTCCCGTTTCATCATATAGCAGTGTGTCATTCCCTCCTCAACTTCCAAGATCGTCTATTTTCCAAGATGCTTTCCAAATCACCATCATCATTATCATCATCATTAAAGTGTGTCAACACCTCAGTTTCCTTTGACTCTCTCCTTCAATCCGACCCAATCGGTCATCGCACTTGGAAAGTGTCCTCACAAAGCTGATGAATTTAAGTTTTTGCCGGTCACCCTACACTGATGTGCTCATGTATGGGAGTCCAATGGATAACGTCGCTTATGACGGTGACCCGAAGACTCCCTTTTCGATAGCTACCACACCGAGGTGTAGGAGAGTCTGCTACTCCATTGCCTGGATTGTTCCACTTTACCCTTGATCCGTACCTTATAATGCTGAGTGCTAAGCAAAGCGCCATCAAGTACCATTTCTGGAGTCTTTGGTATGATTCGACCAGGTATTGAACCCCGCTCTCCCGGACCATTGGCGAACACTCTAAACTCCCCACTTTTATATATATATATATATATATAGAAATGTTTGTGTATATATATATAACACATGCTAGTGTCTGTGACCCTGGATTTCATGCTTTACCCACAAATGCGTAAGGCATGAAACCCAAGGTCACAGACACTACCATGTAATATATATATATATATATTTCTATATGTATAAAAACTCTATCATTAATATTGAGCATTACTTATAATACTGCAATATTTGGTCCTATATTAACTCACCAAGTGAGCTAGAAAAAACCCATAAACCTCTACCATACATATAAATACATGGTAGTGCCTGTGACACTGGTATTCATGCTTTAGGTATTCGTCAGACAGAGTGGGAGTTTTTCCAAAAAAGACCGATTAATATGGTTAATATTTTGTTTTGGCGGGGTTGGTGGGGGGATTTTGTTTGTGTGTATGTGTGCCTAAGTTTGTGTGCGTTTGAATGTTAGTGTGTTTCTGTACGTGCTGTCGCTTGTGCATACATATATAAGTATATCTGTGCATATAATGGTATGCATCTTTACATATATACATGTATAAACATCAAATAAACCTTTACTATTAGAAAGATATGTAGGATCAAGAGAAAAACGAAATCATTCTGACTGTCAATTTTCTTTTTCATCCCCTCTTCACCCACTCTATACTTCACACACACTCTTCCTTTTTCTCACCCCTTCCCCCCACCCCCAACAAATAGCAGAAATATGTTGTCTAAATTTCTGAGACGAAGCTTGTTGATTTTTATCATTAAGGTTTTTCGGACTATTATCTTCATCTTTATTGTTATTTCCACAACGTTTCGGCCGATATGTCCTCCGGGCTTCTTCAGGTGTTTGTCGAACTCGGGAACCTTCACAGAACTTCGAACTGCGTCCTTTATTGAAACCACGGGGGTTGCCTGTGGTTTCAATAAAGGACGCAGTTCGAAGTTCTGTGAAGGTTCCCGAGTTCGACAAACACCTGAAGAAGGCCGGAGGACATATCGGCCGAAACGTTGTGGAAATAACAATAAAGATGAAGACAATAGTCCGAAAAAACCCTTAATTGCAGAAATATGTGTTTATATGCAAAAATGCATACCGTTATATGCGCAGATATACATATATATGTATGTGCGAGCAACAGCATATACAAAAACATACTAACATTCAAATGTACATAAACTTAGGCATACATGGACACTAAGAAAATCCCTCTTCCAACACCACCAAAAAAAAAAATAACCATATCAATCGGTCTTTTTTTTTTTAACGTTTCACTCTGACAAATGCGTAAAGCATAGGTGAGTAACTAACAACCGTCAAGTATCGAGGACTCGGTGTCTACGCTATCGTAACTTAAATATACAGGGTGATTGGGAAAAAAACTCCCTATTCTAAAATACTTACAATTTTATTTCTCGTAAAAATTATAGCTAAGAAATAAATCATTAGAATTTTAAAGTAGAGAGTTACTTTTCAAACAACCTGTATATTTAAGTTAGGATAACGTAGACAGAATCCACGCTACTTGGCAGCTGTTAATTTCTCACCTGTGCGTTCCTTATATATATATATATATATATCATCATCATCATATCGTGCAGCTAACACAGATTTCCCTAGCTCTCTTTCACCATCCGTTTCTATCATCTATTGCTTCCGGCAGGTCTTCTAGGTGTCCGTACAGAGCTGTTGTAGATAGTCGTCCTTCACTTGCACGTCCGTGTGAAGGGGTCCATGGGACAACGTCGTTTTTGAGTACATCCTTCCTCCTCCAACAGTGTCCCGCATGCCTTGTTCGTCTAATTTGGATGGTCTTTAACATATGTACCGGCTCATTAGTCTAGTGGGTAGAGTGTTCGCCAATGGTCTGAAAGACCTGGGTTCAATCACAGGTCACGTCATACCAAAGACTTTACAAATGGTACTTGATACCTCCTTGCTTAACACTCAGCAATATAAGGAACGTTTCAGGAGTAAAGTGGAGCAATCCAGGGAAAGGAGTGGCGCCCCCACACCTCGGTGTTGTAGCTATTGAAAAGGGAGCCTTCGGGTCGCTCTCGATTACGGTCACCAACAACAACTTTAAGATATGTGGTAGGAGGCCGTACAGTTGTTGCTTAGTGGGATGTTGTTTAATATATCTAATAGCATCCTTATGCAATTGCCGCTCAGCTTTTTCTCTATGTGCTTAGTCAGCGTCCATATGGTGTATCCATATACAGTGTAACCCGGATATAAGATACCATTATATAAGAGAAACCCTGGTATAAGATAGATTTTCTATGGTCCCAAATTAGAGCCTGTGTTACCTAAACAAAATAGACCAAAACCGGATATAAGAGAAACCCGGATATAAAAGACTTCTCTGGGCCCCAACAACTCTCTTTTATCCGGATTACACTGTAGTAGTATGGATACGACTGTTGCTTGGAAAAAATCGCATTTTATTTTATCGATAGCCTATCAATAGCTGCCCATGCCTTCGCTAAACGCGTATTGATGTCATTTTCCGTAGATGAGACACTGCATCCGAGATAGGTGAACTTGTCTAAAATTTAGTGTGAAGATGTCCCCTCTTTGAATAAAGCAATGTACTTCGTTTTATCTGCGTTCACATGAAGGTATATGCTGCCCTATGCCCGCTCCAGACTATGTAGCAGGGTTTCAGCTTGGGCGGGTGTATTTGTCAGAAGCGCTATGTTATCAGGGTAGTCCTCGTCTGTACTAGTTCGAACGGAATGTATATATATATATGTGTATGTGTGTGTGTGTGTGTGTGTGTGTGTGTGTGTGTGCATATATATATATATATATATGTATAAACTTCAGGTTTGGTAAGCTTTGTGGATAAAAAAAAAATGACAGCTGAACTATTTGAAATATTTTTAAAGAGATCTTCCATCAGCGCTTAGTGTACTATAAATTGATTGTCTTAATGTTCAACTTCAGGAGAATGTCCTGTATGACGCTAAACTGCATTCAGTGTTCAGGTTCCAGTTCTGAAACTCTGAGAACTCTCCCACTTTTTTGTCAATACCCCCAAGTTCACTCTGTCTCAGACTAGTTGTATTCATCAACTCTCATTCGTTAATTCAATGCTAAAGTCAGTTAAACAATTATGATCTCCAACTATATACGCAACAACAATATATTTCAGTATGTATATATGTGTATATGTGTGTATGTGTGGCTCTATACTTACATTTATTTCAATTTTAGTGATAGCTTTTACTAGTTTTATGGGTTTTTCAGCTGTCTTAAATTTTGTCTAACCACATAATTATCTAACCATTTAATTATATATATATGTGTGTGTCTGTGTCTGTGTGTGTGTGTGTATATATATATATATATATATACGTATGCGTGTGTGTGTGTGTGTGTGTGTGTGTGTGAGTGTGTGTGTGATGAAAATACCATTTATTTTGCAGAGCAAATTCTTTTCAACATAATCTCCTTCTGTGTCAATGCAATCAATTTGTGAATATTGATCACATAAAAGTTGGTTCTCGATGAAAATTCAGTTGTTAATTATGTATCAGGATACTGACTTGTTGATTCACTCCTGTATATTTTATTATTTTCTTAGTTTGCCGAGATTCTCAGATACCATCCTGACTGGAAGGTGTTGGTACACCCATTTATTCAGCGACATCATTGGTCTCAAAAATATCTGAACATGTTTGAACAGATGATGCTATTTTTCCTCTTGCATTCATTTCCTAGTCATCCCAGTGAGTAAAATCTTTTGTTCACTTTATTTATTAAGTTATTTATTGATTTTGGTTATTATTATTATGTTCATTGTTTGTTGTTTATGTCTTCAAATACCCAAGATCCTTTGAGTGTTGATTTGGTGAGGAAAGGGGATATTTTGTAAAAACCCGAACGTAAGTTGATGGTATGAAACTCCTGGATTTAAGTACATTCAATGTAGACACTATCTCTGATAGAGCTAGATCACTAGAGGAACATGTCGATCTGGTTTTCCAAACTTTCTCACCACCAGATTTCATTTCAAAACCTTACTCGTGATATAGACATAACAAAAATATACTTAAATGGTTTGAATTTCTTCGAAAAAACATCACTATTAACACTCTCTAGATTGAATTTATTACTAAATTTTACCAGTTTTAAGTAAATTCAAATTTATATTTGAAAACAAATTTTAAACAAATTTAAAAGAAAATGATATTGCCTATACTTCCATTCGGTTAGTTGGCATCATTGAATTAATGTTGTATTCAAAGGTTTGTATTTGGATGGTCATTTCTGGCCAGTCAATCTGGAAAGAGCTAAGTTTGACTTGTTTTTATTTCATCTCGTTTATATTACTTTTATATATATATATATATAGCAAAAGGTCATTTTATATTCCAAGGCCGTTAAGTAGCATACTTCAGTTTAGAAATAAAGAAGGATCTTCCAATGCAGTCTGAATATACATCTCTCATTCTTGAAAGCTTGTCTGAAAAAAGTTAATGATATAATTTTTGTGTATAAAACGCCCCAAACATTTGGGTTAAAAAATCTTGAAAAAATGCCCCTTAAAATTGCGGTATATAAAATAAAATAATGACTGATGATTGATTTTAATGGCATGTTAACCTGTCTTGAGTTATTTGATACCTAGAAGTTAGAAAATCTCGTTCATTGTACATCTATATTTAGTTTTTTTTTTGTGTGTGTGTGTGGTTGTTTTTAAGCGTTCTTCCCACAGTTATAGTATTCCTATCTAATACAAATAATTTGCATACAGTTGAATAGTTTCAAGTAATCGAATAGCTGCTGTTTTGTGGGACTTGTTCAATATTGTTTGCAGCATTCTTGTGTAATTGCCGTCAAGCTTTTTCTCCATACGTTCAGTTAGCGTCCATGTAGTGCATCCATATAGCCGTATCGACACGACCGTTGCTTGGATAAAACTGCTTTTATTTTATCGGTCAGGTCTGACTTCCATATGACCGAGAGTCAATCGATAGCTGTCCATGCCTTTGCTAGTCGCGTGTTGACGTCTTTCTGGTTGATGAAATACTGCTTCCTAGGAAGATGAACTTACCCACTAGTTTCAGAGAGCAACCATTTAGTGTAGAGATGTCGCCTCTTCGATTAAAGCACATGTATTCCGTCTTGTGTGGGTTGACATGGAGGCCTTTGCCAGCACCTGCTCGTTCCAGACCATGTAGCAAGGTTTCGGCTTGAGCGGGTGTATTTGCCAGAAGCGCTATGTCATCGGCGTAGTCCGAGTCCGTGACTTTTTGTGCGGGGTATCTTCTGCTTCTTTCCTGAGCCAGCTTGAAACCGTTATCTTTTATCATCTCTGTAGACGTTCTAAGCTCGTAGTCTAGGCAGAAGATAAACGGGTATGGAGCTAATGTGTCTCCTTTCAGCACACCTGCTACGATGTCAAAGTCGTCTGTGTCTCCATCCGGGGAGCGGACTTTACGTTCGTGTTTTTATATAGCATCATTATGGCTGTGACGGTTTCTTTGGGTAGGCCGTAGGCGAGTCGCATTTACTCCATCTTCCTTCTGTGCATGGAGTTAAAGGCCTTGGAGAAGTCGACAAATAATATTGTTGCTTCAAGGATTTTTACACGTACACCTTCTAGAATTCGACGGATAGTCAAAATTTGTGATGCCATGGATCGATTTCTCTTAATAAACAATAATAGCTTCAAGTAACTATTCTTAAAATAAATAATTTACAGCTATATAGTATCAAGCATTCCTGTTTAATACTGATAATAAGCAAACAGATCTATTTGACCCATAGATAAGATCGTAACAGGTACTACCTACCACTCCGGATCAGAGTGGACCTGGGAGTAATGGCAATGAAGGGGTACTCCACACTCCCCAGATCTCCAGAATTAGATTCAGATTAGTGTCATGCATAGGACACCCTTTTGGGCGGAGTCTTACCCCTCTGTAGGAGATTTAGTCAACGTATTCTAAGCCCCGTCGAGGGGGGTGTAAAATGTAATTATATGTTCATTTCGTTGTAAATTATAAATAAGAGGCAGGTCACTTAAGGGGCTCCCTCCATCATTAAGTGGGACTTGTTATTGTATAAGAGGTGCTTGTAGCGTAACGGTTATCGTCGTAGAAAGGGGACCGCTTGCATTTCACATAGCGCTAATACTCTTGGGGAAGACATGCGTAAATAGTAAGGCAGACTGTGCTCTTTCACCTTGGTATGGAAACCTGTCTAGAAGGAAAACGCTGAATTCAAACCAGTAATAGACCTGGAGAGGGATGGGCTCTGTCAGGTTTTTCCAGCCCATGCTACATGAGTAGCGCTCCCTCGACAAAAACCAGATTATGGAACCAGAGAGTGAGAGTGTTGTTGTATATCAGTAATAACTTTATCATTATGAGCATCATGTCGTGCCGCCAGCACGGATATATGATAAAACAGTATCCATGTGCCCATCGGAATTCACTGCTGGACCGTGATATTCTATTTTAGTAAAAAAGTAGAACTAAAACACATGTTAGAGCTAATTTTAGAAGACAGGGGAAAACAAACAAAAGAAAGGTAGGAATTAAAATAGAACGTGAAGAGAAGAAAAAAAATCTTTTATCAATATATTAGTCTTGGACTTTAAGTTAAAACTTACTGGAAAAGAAAGGACTTTTTTTTACGTACCCATGGGAAGCAGCATGATGGATGTAAAGGTATGCGAATAAACCCTCTGACGGTCTAACGTAATGCCTAACATGGTCCTGGACGTATGAATCTCGCGGCTCAACAGTCAGGATCGTCAGTTTGATCAGGGAACTACTGCTGCTCATCTATTAGGGTGGCTTCTATAGATGAGAATAAAAACAGCCATCGAAAGATAACCATGACCCGCACTCAAACCACATATAATAACTTTATAATCAGTAGTTATGGAGGTGCCCGTGGTGTAATGGTTATCGTCGTAGGAAATGGACACGGCGAGACGAGTTCAAATCCCGGGCGAGACTGATTGCATTTCACATAGGACTAATACTCTTGGGAAAAGTATGAATCCAATTATTCTCCCTCCAGCTATGGGTAAATAGTAGGACAGACTAGGTTCTTCAGCCTTGGTCAAGGAGAAGGAAAACTCTGAATTCAAACCTGTTAAACTCCGCTTAAAAATTGACCTTATGTCATATCCTGCCCGAGCGGAGGGGTTGGTAAATATGATAATTAGTAGTTACTAATAACCAAGTTTTTTTAGGAAACCCCCCTTGAAATATTCATAGGGGAAGCATGTCTTCAGATAACCTCATCCCAGCCAACCAGCTATACTTCTGAACCAAGCATTGATATCATTTTACATCATGAATATTACTTTATGGCAAACGTTATACACTGGTGATTTCTTTATGCTAACAGATTTTCTTTTTACTTCGCAGGTGCGAAACCAAATCTTCCTCTTTTGCCTCCAACCTCACACCCACCTTTCTACCCTCCTTTCGACCCTATGACACCCTACCAACCATTCCTGCCACCCATTGAACCCAGTTGGACTCCTTCGGGGCCATGGATGAACGGATTCGGTAACGTTCCTTTTGATACGCCTTTCTACCCACAATTTAATGACCCGAATCATCCTCTGCCACCAATACCAAACTTGGGACCCAACTATAACCCTTTTCCAGTTCCTCCTTGGAATGAGTTTCCTGGACCCTTTCCGGCACCTTTAAGACGTAAATATTTACAATCTTTATTTCTATTTTCTTATTTCCTGTTTTTGCTTTTCTTTTTTCTTTATTCTTTTTTACTATTGTTTCCGTCTTTTTCCTTCTTTCCCTTCTTTCGTTTTTTTTCTTTCCTTTCAGCATTCTTTCTTTTTTTTTCTTCTTTCATTCTATCTTCTTTCTTTTGTCTTTCCTTTTCCTTTTAGTTTCAATAATTACCAAAGGCCTTCCAAAAGTAATGTCTTCAATTTAATTCTATGAAAGTTACCACAGTCATGGGGAGTATAATAACATTATTGATTAGAGCAAGTTTTAAGCTACAAAACTATTATTTTTCCACATAATCATCACCATTGATTGATAAATTAATTGATTTTAACAACATGTCAACCAATCTTATTTTATGCCTACTGGTTAGGAAATCGCGTTCATTGTACGTTCATTCTTACATTTTTTTTTGTGTTGTTGTTTCTCAACCTTCCCGATAGAGCGATAATCATCTCCATAAATAAGGAATTTTCATAAACGATTTTCTTGCCTCTGTGGAAATAAATTGGAGGCTTTACTTTTGGAGCACCTTTCACATGTTCTTCTCTCATGGCTTTACTTCCTTTTTCCTTTCTCCATTCACTCTTTTATTTCAAATTTAAAAGCGAATTAAAATAACAAAATATATATACTTATTTTAAGAAAGCTTTTTCTGACTCTGAAATAGGAAATGAATTGTTCTTACGAAAGTGACAACGGCAGCAACAATAATTGTGACAAATAGTTGATCTAACACCATCATCACCGCCACTACTATTCTAATAATCAATCTGTCTTTACTATAATAATAATTATGATAATAATAATTTTCAGTTCTCTGGTAAGGTCCTAGTATCTTTAGCAAGGCCCTGGAAAAATATCTGTTCATTGTTAGAAGAATGAAAAGACTGTGCAACATAAAAATGTCATTGATACCAGTCGTAGTTGGTGTCCTTGGAACACTCTCCCAGAGATTCGACAGACTGGAGATTAGAAGAATTGAAACCGTCCAGACCACAGCAATACTAAAATCGGCAAGGAGACTTAGAAGAGTCCTTGCTGTCATTCAAACTAAAGTGAAAAACCGTGTTTGAACCGATGATAAAAATCGTAAGGGGTATAATAATAATAATAATAATAATAATAATAATAATAATAATAATAATAATACGATATAAAACTGAAAGAATGGGAAAAAAGAGATAAGTACCTCGACCTTGCTAGAGAATTGAAAAAACTATGGAACATGAAGGTGACAATTATACCAATTGTGATTGGTGCTTTTGGCACAGTAACTAAAGGATTATTAAAGGGCCTGGAAGATTTAGAAGTTGGCGGCCGAGTGGAGACCATTCAAAAAACAGCATTATTGAAAATGGCAAGAATACTGAGAAGAGTCCTGGAGACTTGAGGAGACTTGCTGTCACTCAATCTCCTGTGAAAGACCATCAGCTTGCGCTGATGAGAAAAATTCTAATAAAACGATCAATCACATAATGAGTGAATGTAGCAAATTAGTGTAGAAAGAGTATAAAACTAGGCATGATTGGGTGGAGAAACTGATTCACTAGGAATTGTGCAAGAAATTGAAATTTGACCATACGCACAAACTGTATATGCACAAACCAGAATACGTCCTGGAGAATGAGACACTCAAACTTTTCTGGAATTTTGAGATACAAAGAGATCACCTAATCTCGGCCAGACGACCAGACCTAGTGATAGTCAACAAAAAAAAAAGAGAACCTGCCAAATAGTAGACTTTGCCGTACTGGTGGTCCACAGAGTAAAGTTAAAAGAAATCGAAGAGAGATAATACCTAGACCGAATGAGCGAAAAAACAAACTATGGAACATGAAGGTGACAGAGATACCAATTGTAGTTGGTGCGCTCGGTGTAGTTGAGATCCAGACTGATCAAACCATCAAAACAAGACTAACTGGTTTGATAAATAAGGAAAAGAAAGAAATAGTTGATGTGACAATACCAGTGGATCACTGATCGTGGATGAAATAAAGCAAAAGATAAAGAAAATATCTGAACTACACTTAGGAAGAAACATTGGGATATAAAAGTTCTGGTTTTCCTATTACCCCCCCACACTCACACACACATACACAGACTTTGAACTGTGTTTAAAAAAATAAAATCAACACTAGATGAACTAGAGACTCCCAGATGGAACGATATTAAGGAAGGTGCTGGAAAATTGGATTACTTTTCACTCAGTTTCTAATGATAACCATCAGACATCTGAAATGGATATGCAAATCCATGAAATAATAATAATAATAATAATCCTTAGGAATCAAAATTGGGAAAAAAATCATAGTAGAAACCTAGAAGGTAAATGAATCATTAAAAAATATCCGACGGACAACATCACAGAACTAAACGAGCTAATTTCAAGGTCATAAACTTCATTACGAAAGCCAAGAAAAACGGGTAAGTGAAATTAACAGCAGGAGAACAAACCCCAGCAGAAGTGGAAATCTAAAGAGGCATCTTCCAGGGCGACTCACTGTCACCACTACTTTTTGTTATTGTAATGATGCTACTTAGTTATTCGCAAAAAAAAAATGAAAAAGAATTAGAGACTGATAAAAGCAATAAGAATATACAGTTAGGATATTGGAATGGAACTTGGCATTGAAAAATGTACTATCAGCATGATAATGAAAATTAGGAAAAGACAAACAACTGAAGGAATAAAACTGACAAATCAGGAAAAATCAAAAAGAATTGGAGAGAAGAAAAAATTAAAAGTTGTTGGGAGTACTGGAAGCGAACACCATTAAACAAGCAGAATTAAAAGAAGAAAAAAAGTACCTCATAAGAACGAGATAACTTTTCGAAAACAAATTTTGCACCAGAAAGGGATAAACAGTCTCCCTTGTAAGATATTGAGGACTGTTCTTAAAATGAACAAGGGAGGAATTCATGCAAAAGGACTAAAGAACAAGAAAATTGATAACCATGAACAATGACTTACTTCTGAGAAATGACAGAGACAGATTATATGCGTCAAGAAAAGAAGAAGGAAGAGGAATTACTATCACTGAGGATTATGTAAACGCATCAATACAAAGACTCAAGAACTACTTTAAAAAGAACAAAGACTAATTAGAGCATTAGCAAAAGAAGAATAAACAGGAAGAATAAACAGGAAGAAACATTGGGATATAAAAGTTCTGGTTTTCCTATTACCCCCCACACACACACTCACACACACATACACAGACTTTGAACTGTGTTTAAAAAAATAAAATCAACACTAGATGAACTAGAGACTCCCAGATGGAACGATATTAAGGAAGGTGCTAGAAAACAGGGCTGGGAAGAAAAACAACGGTATGGATATTTCAAGTGACAAACTAATGAGATTGCACACGAGAAGACCTAGACATGGCTACGAAAGGAAAATATTAACAGAGAAACTGAATCTCCTCTAATAGCAGCACAAAATAACGCCATAAGGACCAATTATACTAAAGCAAAAATTGATAATACACAACAGAATAATAAGTGTAGATTATGTGGAGAAAAAGATGAAACGATTAATCACTTAATAAGCGAATTTAGCAAACTTGCACAAAGGGACTAGGCATGATTGTTTGGGAAATATGATCCACTGGGAATCGTGCCAGAGACTCAAATTTGACCATACTACCAAATGATATATGCACAAACTAGAATCAGTCTTTAAAATGAGACACATAAATTTCTTTGGGATTTTGAGATACAAACGAATTTCCAAATCCTGGCCAGATGACCGCACGTATTGTTACTGAAAAAGAACTTGCCATCTAGTAGATTTTGCCATTCCGACCAACCACAGAGAAAAAATAAAAGAAAATAGAAATATTAACAAATACTTGGACTCGTCAGAGAACTAAAAAAGCTGTTGAATATGAGGGTGATGGGTTTCTTTCCTTGTTTAATCGCATATCAACTTTCGTAGGTTATTTAATGCCAAAGCCATTCTCCTAGAAGAACAATAGTGATACTATTTAACCCATAGCTGGGAGGATAAGAGGGTTCATACCCTTTCCCTAGGATATTTGCCCGAAAGTGAACGTAATAGCGCGACTAGAGTGCGAACTCGCTTACTACGATTCCGCAGTCCATCGCTTTAGCCATTACACCACGAGGACACCCCCCGAGGGTGATGGGGATACCAATTGTAGTTTGTGCACTTGGAACGAAGGCTTACAAAAAAAATTGGAAGAATTGAAAATCAGAGGGAGAATCGAGACCATCCACAGAACAATATTGGTGAGATCGGTTAGAATACTGAGAAGAGTCCTGGAGTCTTGAAGAGACTTACTATCACTCAAACTCCAGTGAAAGACCACTGGTAATCGCTGGTGGGAAAAACTCTCAAGGGTTGAAAGAAGAAGAACAAGAAGAAGAAGCGAATTTTTCACATCAGTTTTAACTGGTGGTTTTTTCAGTGGAGTCTAAGTGACATCAAGTTTCCTCTGGTCTTCAGAACACTTCTGAGTATTTTCGCTGATTTCAATAGCTCTGTGGTCTGGATAATCTCAATTCTCCCTTTGATCTCCAATCCTACCAGTCTTTTTTCCACGCCTTTGGGAAGGGCTGTTCTAAGGGTACTAACCACAATTGGTATCACCGTCACTTTCATGTTTCACATTTTTTCAGCTCTTTAGCAGACCAAAGTATTTTTCGCTTTCTTTGATCCAAAATTTCATATAATGACGTTATATCTTCTGTTTTTGACTTTTGAAATCCAAACACAACAACACCGATGGAAGAAGTGTGTGGACTGAAAAGCAGACCATGTTGAAAAATAAACCTTATTTGGTCACATTCAATGAGAGTATTTTGGTCAGCCAATGAACTTTTCAGCTGACCCTCATATAAACCTTATTTGGTCAGATTCCATTAGAGTATATTGGTCAGCTTATGAACTTTTCAACTGACCTTCGTATAAACCTCATTTGGTCACATTCCATGAGAGTATCTTGATTTGCCTATGAACTTTTCAGCTGACCCTCATATATGCTCAAGCCAGAATTTGTCTTAGGCTTTTTTTTTCTAAGTTTTTCTGGGACTTAGAAATTCAAATGGAACACACAATCCAAGCCAATAGACCTGATTGTAAACAAAAAGAAAGAAAATCTTTCACATACAGAATATTGTTGCATCAGCGAACCACGGAGTAAAATTGAAATAAAGTGAACATTTTGACAAATATGTAAAAATTGTCTGAAAACTGAAGAAAAATTGTGGTGGTTATTGTACCGATCATTATTGGTGATTGTACCGATCATTATAAGCAGGTTTGGAAAAGCCTCGAAAAATCTTTCGTGAGGATTGGGAAAACTGGAATTCTAGAGAACTGAAACCGGCCGTACGACAGAACTATTAAAATTTGCTAGACTACAGGGGAGAATGCGGGTGCATTTCCTGTAAAAGTCAGCAGTTACTATTAGTATGAAAATCTAATCAGTACAAATAACAATAAAAACCTGTCAGTACGTAGATGAGTGACCAGTAAGTAATAGCCCACCATAAAAAAGGCCTTGCGCCACACTTGCCCGTAAGGTGGGGCGGTCAACAAATACCTCAGTAAGTAACAGTAGGTACTATAAACAACTTGAGGACTGTGTACCAGACAAAGCAAAATTTAGCAAATAGTAACAAGAAGTACCTGTATATTTTAGACAAACTTTACGTTCTTTCCTGTGAATTAAAAAGCTTATTGGTTATGTTGTGTCTAAAATTCTGCCTCAATATCTTACTGTTAAAATCCGTTACAATCCTTATGTGACTAATGATACCACACCTAATATCGTTGCTCTATTTACTCTTTCTCATCAAATCCGTCCATATGGCACAAGATCATCTTCCAGTGGTGATTATCGAGTCTGGGCGTCCCTGAAGGAGAATACTGACAGAACTTAGCAATCTTTGTACCCACCCTGTAAGAAATTCGCTTTCTGCGGGGTACCTGTTCATTAAACCGACCTTGTGTTACATTTTGGCCTCGGGTCTAGGACGTTGCATTAGATTCATTTATCTTATGTATACGACAAACATTGGCAATTGAGTTTTATTTCCTCGGGGAATTTACTCAGGCTTACCTACCTTGTAGCGTAATCCGAAGAAGAAAGGACCACGAAAAAGACGTGACGAACAGCAGTGAATCACCGGGGATAAAAAGTGCCAAGCGGCACTTTTTATCCCTGGTGATTCACTTCTGTTCGCTACGTCTTTTTCGTGGTCCTCTCTTCTCTACGTACCTTATAACGAGAACAGGTTCAACACGAGGTCACATTTAACGTGAAAATCCTCTTGTATACTTGGAAGGTTTTTCTAGAAAGTATTTTTCTTTCGGTAGTTACCTGTATATCGTTTTTAGAATAAACTGTTTTTCTGTTCATTTAGTTTAAATAAGATCACTTTTGTTCTGATGTTAAATAAGGTCACTTTTGTTCTGATGTTAAGATCTTAAAAATTCCAGTTTAGAAATTGTAATAAAAGTCGAACGACTTGACATCAAGATTTACTCTGCAATCAGTTAAAGTGGAGATTCTTTTAATATATATTGGTGGCTGTGCCATTGAGAGACAATTATAGTTGACTTCAATACAGAAATATTCATTTATTTCTGGAACGGATTTTCTATGGTTTAGTGTAAAATCTTATGAAATCTCGAATTATTTTCCCTTCATTTTTTTTTCTTTTTTTTTACTATTCGCGTCACAAGTCTGCATATAGAGAGGAACTTATTTATTATTGTGCTAACTATTACTGCTACTACTACTAATACTACCTTATACAAAGACGAATACAGTATTCATGTGAATATTTTACACAATAATGCACCCGCACGAATTTGTAGTTTAAGGCTTTCATGATTTTGACCATATATGGAAACACAATCAGTTCGTAATCATTTGATTTCTTTCTTAGGACACGGGTTTATTCAGATGAACCTATGATTCATCCTTCATTCACAATTTAAACAGAATCAAATCAGATAATTTTTTGATCCCATTAATTTCCATTATACGAAAAAGATAGTTTGAATCAAGGTTATTGATCCTTTAATTAAGAGCAGAAAGAACAATATCAAATAATAAATATATATTTTTTTAATAAAAAAGAGTATAAATAAAATAAAATAAGACAGTAATCACATTATTTACTGTTTTGCCTTATAGTGTACCTATGTACTTATTCATATGTACTTGACAGAAAATAAATTTCCTTAATTTTTTATTGAAAGTTTTGATGGAAAATCTTGCTTCCTCACCAGGGTGTAGGCCCGAACAAAGTTTTAGGAAAGCCAAGTAATTGTTCTAGTAGCAAGTCTATCTTCTCCGTGCCACCAATGTTGTCAAAGAAAAGGGTGGGCGCCAATGCAGGTTGACACCAGTGACGTCTTATGAATTGGTAAAATGAAACTTCAAAATTGCGCCAAAAACCCAAAAGGATTCCAGCGTTTGCTCCCAAAGCCTATCCTATGAGTGGGTGTGACCGAAAGGTAACGGAGATTTGAATTCAGAGTTGTTCTTCTAGACTAGCTGTCAACCACAACTTGAGGACCTAGTTTCCCTTGCGAGTTAATTCAGTATGTATTTAGACAAACCCTCTGCTATAAACAGAATGGAGGTGTCCGTGGTGTAATGGTTATCGGCGCAGGAAATGGATACAGCGCCACGAGTTCAAATCCTGGACGAGACTGATTGCATTTCACATAGCACTAATACCCTTAGGAAAGGTATGAATACAATTATTCTCCCTCCAGCTATGGGTAAATAGTAGGGCAGACTAGGTTCTTCAGCCTTGGAGAGGCAACTAGTCTAGGAGAAGGAAAACTCTGAATTCAAACTTGTTAAACTCTGCTTAAAAAAAGTTGACCTTGTGTCATATCCTGCCCGAGCGGAGGGGTTGGGTAAATATGTTCAACAGAATGCTACTCACGATCAATTTTTAAACGGTGTATAGCTGGTTTAGTGTCATACCCTGGATACCCCTTTTTTTTTGGGGGGGGGGCTCTGATCTATCCCTTCAGAGAAAACAGTCAGCATATTCTAAGACTGGGCCAAAAACGTAAAAAGAGATTTTTATTTGATAAACATTCATTTTTTTTATTTACTCTGCCTTTATTATCTATAAATGTATGAATGAATGCAAAGATGGAAGAATATCAACTTCTTGCCAAGTGATTGTGTTTCCATAAGTTTACTCCTATTAAGAAAAAAAGAAAAAGAAAAAAGAAAAATATTATTCACTGAAAAAGATCTTCAAGTACGATTTTTCGAAAGTATTTCTTTCTAAATTTGGAGCTTTCCGTCGTTAAGTGTAGAGAAAATGACGCATCAAAATACTTCCCTTCACGCCGAATATTGACGATGGATCGAGTAATTGTAATATACAGTTGAAGATACCGCCGATATGATAGGCGGAACTAATCGATTAAGAAAAGTAGAACTAATCGATGAAGTATGCCTACCATATTCAATAATCAGGCAACAAATATGCATATAAAGACAAGAGAATAAAAATAGTGGTGGTGGTGTTTTGTGTTTGTCTTCCTGTGATTTAAAACAACAAAAACTGATAAAAATGAAATATTTTTCTATTGTTTTTATTTCAAACTTTCTTGCTTAACTTCTTAAATAAATTATATATCATAAATCATAAATTAGGAATAATACCGAATATTATGAATATTTTCTTTGTCAGCAATAATGATAAATGTTTCATGATCATGTATTAAAAGCTAACTGTATCTGTGCGGTCAAGTTTCGTCTGATCCGTGGTTCGATTTTTTTCTTTTTTACATTTCTATTCTATAGTTGAGGTTCTTTGTTTAATGGCATATCAACCTTCGTGGGTTATTCAATGCCAAAGCTATTCTTGTAAAACAGCAGCAGCGGTACTATTTAACCCACAGCTAGGGAATAAGGGAGTTCATACCTTCCCCAAAAGTATAAGTTCAAAAGTTAACGAAATAACGAGACTGGTGTTCGAGCTTGCTTACTTCGAGGCCACAGTTCAGCACTTTAGCTACGAGGATTCCCCTTTTTCTATATTCTGTGAAATATGTATTTATAAGGGTTATAAAACAGTTTATATTTTACCATTAATCGTTAAGACTTAAAGATTAAACGTTTAAGGTTCACAGATGCAGCTCCGCAATGAAAGGTGGACCTTTTCTGATGGACTCTTGAACCTTTCAGTATTTACGCTATGAAAAGAAGTCTCACACACACACACACACACACACACACACACACACACACACACACACACACACACTTTCTTTTTCTCTCTCCCTCTCTCTCTCTCTCTCTCTCTCTTCCTCACACATGTACACACTTTCTCTCTCTCTCTCTCTCTCTCTCACACACACACTCTCTCTCTCTCTTTCGCTCTCGCTCACACACATACAAACTTTCTCTTTCTTTCTCTCTCTCTCTCTCTCTCTCTTACACACGCACATGCTTTCTCTCTCTCTCTCACTTACACACAAACTTTTTCTTTCTTTCTTTCTTACATACGCACTTACTTTCTCTATCTCATACACACACAAACTCTCTCTCTCTCTCTCTCTCTCTCTCTCTCTCTCTCTCTCTCTCTCTCTCTCTCTCTCTCTCTCTCTTGGCTGTTTTCTTTTATCAACGTCATTCTGCAAATATGTGTCTTCACGATAAATCTTCGTGGTTCTTTCTTTTTTATAAGACCTCTTTGTCTTAGGTTGCATAGCCACTTCGCAATTCATGGGTTGGTTGGCCGCTCTGTGGGTTCTTCTCTAAATGATTTTCACCAACTATCCACTCAAGAGGATTTTCTCCTACAGACTTTTCACCAGATTCGTATTTCTGGCGTGGCGTGCGAAAAGGCCATCCTTGATGCATGCCATATTTCAGCCAACCAGCGACTTCTATTTTCGAACTATAACGTCGGTCGCTCTTCACGTGCAGTAGACAAGGGTTTTGGGAAGGGGATATCGTCTAGATACTCAAACCCATTTTCTGATATGGGCCATGCCTACTCGTTGACCTTTTTTAAGTAGTCTGTTGCTATGACTGGGGAGGGAGGGTAAATAACCGGTCACACTTCTCATAGATGGGTTGCCTTACCAAACTTAAACAATCTGCCCTACTATTTATTCATAGCTGGAGATTGAGATTGAAACACGCCTTTTCCAAGGGTGTTAGCTCGAAGTGAAACATAAACAAATTTGATAAAGATTAACGCTGAATGTAGAATTACGCAAAAAAGGACAGATTTATATTTTTATCGAATTGGATTAAGTTGTTTACTTAGTCGTGGCACAAGGTCGGAAGCATGGGGTACTCGCTGTGACCCGAACCCACTAGTAATGGTCTGCTAGTCTAGATTACTAACCATTACACCACACAAAACATCTAAATGGCATTTTGTTATCTGTTAGGCTGAGCTTAATTGATGCATCAGACCGGAAGCATTGGACTCCCAGTGAGACCCGAACTCCCTAACAATGGTCTGTCAATCTCGCTTGCTAACCGCTATACCACGTGAGGTATCCTATCGAAGTGGATTTACTTTGGCCTGCTTTGTGAATAGAGGTTTTAGAAATAATTGTGTAGTGGTATTGGACAGTGGTTGTATATGATTTGTATATGAAGGAATGTGATAGATATATTGCCATGATACTTGGAGAAAAGAAGAATATACAAGAAGAGGACATTTAACAACAGATGGTTTGGTTTCTTTGTTTAATGGCATATCAACTCTTTGTAGGTTATCTAATGCCAAAGCCATTCTCCTAGAAGAACAGTAGTGATACTATTTAACCCATAGCTGGGAGGATAAGGGGGTTCATACCTTTCCCAAAGGTATTTGCCCGAAAGTGAACGTAATAGCGCGACTGGAGTACGAACTCGCGTACTACGATTCCGCAGTCCATCGCTTTAACCATTACACTACGAGGACACCCCCCTTTAACAACAGACTTAAGGGAACAACTTACCGAGTAACATCATACCAAATTGTCTATATAAAATATGTAGTTTTTTGGATAAATTGTCAATCCAGCTAGCGAATCAAAACGAACTGAACACCCCTGATCGAATCGATATATTACTAAAATTCTCATTAGACTTGTACATATGTAATCCTAATCAAACAAAAACAACATTTCATGGCAAGATATTTATTACTGCAATACACTTAAAATGCCCTAACTTATAAATTAAAGCAATTTCTTGTCTAGTTTACAACTGAACATCATTTTTTTAATCATCTAAATTCGCAATACAACGAAAGTAACTGCTGACGGGTAAGACTCCCCCAACGAGTGTACTGGATATGACACTAAACAATCTGATGGTGAGGTTCCAGTAATGCTGGAGCTTTGGAGAATGCGATTACTGCTTCATTGCCATCGCTCCCAGATCCACTCTGACCCTGAGTGGTAGCACTTAATAGGGTCCTATCTATGGGTCAAATAGAACTGTTTATTTGAATAAAATAGATTTTGCATTAAATTACCTACAGAGGTTAATATGCCGTAAAACCCAAACAAACAAACAGTTGGCCTTTCTCTTGTGTTATTTCTGCTCCATAGTTTATATTCGGTTGCTCATTTTTATATATATTTCCTCCGCCGACTTGTTGATAGAATTTTCTTTTGTTATCTTGTGGTCAGAAAAAAAACCTTTCTTTAAAATCATCCTTGCTTGGTCGGCAAGTTTTTGGCTTGTTGTATTGAACTAAGCAGATTCTTCCCATATTTCGATCATTATTTTCTTATGACTTCATTATATGGGGTTATTTTTAAAACAGCAGTGGATTATATTTTTGTTATCTTCATTTATTCAGCTTTTTATTATCTGGTGTCTCTCGGATGTATTGCTGGTTTAGTCCTTGATTGTGCACCAATAATAAGAACAGTCAACATTTGCAGGATGACTATCAGATCCCCCCCCCCCATGTTGGCTATTAAGAGAGTTCCTGCTGATCATGACATTCAAATCTATCATTTGAGCTTCACATTCATTTTTGTTCATATTTGACATTTTCCATGGGTAGTATATTGTGGTTATACCAAACCTAGTGAGTGACTATTATCTGTACACTTGTCACCGAAATAACTTGGTATTCTCCCAAGAAAGAGAAACCTTCATATTATTATTATTATTATTTACTCCTTTGAGAATTTTTCACACAAGCGTTTTTTACTGGAGTTTGAGAGACAGCAAATCTCTTCAAGTCTTCAGGACTCTTCTCAGTATTCTGGTCGATCTTAATAATGCTGCAGTCTGTATGGTCTCTACATGTCATCTTATTTCCAAATCCTCCAGTCTCTTTACCAATCTTTGGGGATTGTCCCAAGTACACCAATTACAATTGGTATCACCGTCACTTTCATGTTCCATATTTTTTAGTTCTCTAGCAAGGTCTAGGTATTTATCTTTCTTTTCGCTTTCTTTTATTTTCACTCGGTAGTCCGCTATTTGGCAGGTTCACTTTTTTTTTTGTTGTTGACTATCACTAGGTTTGCTCGTCTGGCCACGATTTGGTGATCTGTTTGTATCTCAAAATCCCAGAGAAGTTGGTGCGTCTCATTCTCCAGGACGGATTCTGGGCTGTGCATATATCACTTGTTCTTATGGTCCAAATGAAATTTTTTTACACAGTACTCCGTGGATTACCTTCCCCACCCAGTCGTGTCTAGTTTTATACTCTTTCTGTGCTAATTTACCTCATTCGCAAATTATATGATTGGTCGTTTCATCTCCATCACCACATCACCTACATTTGCTATTTTGTTGCGTCTTATCTATTTTTGCTTTAACGTAGTTTGTTTTTATGGCTTTGTTTTGTTCTGCTATTAGAAGAGATTCGGTTTCTCTCTTAAGGTGTCCTTTTCTTAGCCATTTCCAAGATTTCGCTTGAAATTTCCCTACAATTACTTTTCTTCCCATTTTTTCTAGGTATTGTTGTTCTGTTGATCATTGTGTTGTTAATTTTCTTTCTGGTCGCCGTAGTCAGTCTTTCCTTGCTCTTTTTATGTAGTCGTCGAGAATGTCTTATCGACGCTATCTTCAATACTGGCGTCCTCTTCCTCCTTCTTTTCTTGACGCATATAGTCTGTCTATATCATCTTTAGGGTGTAAGGCCTTATGAATCGTCATGAGTTTTCTTATTCTCTGGTCCCTTTGTTGAAGTTCTTCCTTCGTCCACTTTAAGAATGGTCCCGAGTATCTTACGAGGGAGACAGCTCAAATATTTATCGCTTTGATGAGATTTCTGCTATATAGTTTTGTTTCGAGTAGTTTTCTCGTGCTGTTTTTAATTTTTTTTTTCTTTCATTTCCGCTTGTTGGATGGTGTCCACTTCTCATATTCCAAAGTATTTGTAAGTTTCCTTTTAAATGAGCGTTCTGACTTTTTCTTGATTTGGTTGTTCTATTCCATTCTGTCATTTGCCGTTTTCCGCTTCTCATTATTAAGATGATACATTTTTAAATGCCAAGTTCCATCCCTATATCGTCACTGTATATCCTCACTCCCTGTGTTAGGGTTTCCGATTCTTTTCCATCTTTGGCAAGCAGTTTGATGTCGTTCATACACATTAAGGGGTTGATCTTTTCTTGCGATTTATGAAGTTTGTATCTGCCAGTGCATTTCCTAAGTATGGGATTGAGTGGCATCATCGCTATTACTAATAGTAATGGTGATAGTGTATCTCCCTGGAAGATTCTTCTTTGGATTTTCACCTAAACTAAGCTTTTTCCTCCTGCTGTCAGTTCCACTCACCAGTTTTTCATGGTATTCTCCTAAACTTTATGACTTTGTCGGATATCTTGTACATTTTGAGATTGTCTATAATCTAGCCTTGTGGGACCATATCGTATGCCCTTTTGTTGTCAATCCACACCATTGCCAGATTTTTCCGACTCGTTTTGCTCTTCTTGAGGATGTGTTGATCAATGCATTGATCTCCTGTTCCTCTTCTTCGTTTGCAGCATCCTTCGGGGAACAGTTCCATGCTAATTAACGAATAGTAAATCTCCTCCAAAAATTTATTATAATTATTTTTCTCCTTGAGAGTTTTTTCTCATCAGCGTTAGCTGATGGTTTTCAACTGGAGTTTGAGTGACAGCAAGTCTTCTCAAGTATCCAGGACTCTTCTCGGTATTCTGGTCAATCTCAACAATGCTGTAGTTTGGACAGTTTCCACCCGTCCCGTTATTTCCAAGTCCTCCAGTCCTTGTACCAATCCTTTAGTGACTGTACTAAGAGCACCAATTACAATTGGTATAATCGTCATTTTCATGTTCCACAGTTTTTTTCTATTCCCTAGCAAGGTCGAGGTCATGGTATCGATTTGTCAACGCTGTCTTCAATGCTGACAAGTTATCTTCCTCCTCCTCTTCTTGACACATATAGTCTGTCAACGTCATTTCTTGGATGCAATGCTTTATGCATGGTTATTAGTTTTCTTGTTCTCTGGTCCATTTGTTTAAGTTCTCTGGTCCGCTTCGAGAATGGTCCTGAGTATCTTACGAGAAGGACAGTCCAGGTATTTATTCCTTTGACAAAGTTCCTGCTATAGAATTTTGTCTCGAGTAGCTTTCTGCTTCTTCTGAGATACTCTTTTTAAATTTTTTTCCTTTCATTTTCACTTGTTTGATGGTATCAGCTTCCAATATCCCCAAGTATTTGTAGGTTTCCTTTTCTCTGAGCGTTCTGATTACTACTTGATTTGGTAGTTCGACTCCTTCCGTCATGTGTCGTTTGCTACTTTTCATTGCTAGCATGGCGCATTTTTCTGTGCCAAATTCCATTCCTATATTTTGACTGTATATTCTCACAGTTTGTATTATGGTTTCCAATTCTTTTTGGTTTTTGGTAAAAAGTTTGATGTCGTCCATGTACATCAAGTGGTTGATCTTTTCCTGCGATTTACTGTGTTTGTATCCGGCTGTGCATTTCCTAAAGATGTGGTTGAGTGGCATCATGGCTATCGCAAATAGTAATGGTGATAGTGCATCTCCCTAGAATATGCCTCTTTGGATCCTTACCTTTGCAAAGCTTTTTCTTCCTGCTGTCAATTCCACTCTCCTGGTTTGCATGGTCTTCTCGATAAACTGTACGATTTGGTCGGGTATTTTATACATTTTGAGACTGTGTAGTATCCAGCTTTGGGAGACCATATCGTAAGACTTTTTATAGTAAATCTACGCCATAGCAAGATTTTTCCGTCTCGTTTTATTTCGTTGAGGATGTGTTGATCTATATATAGTAGTTCCTCTTTGCCTCTGGTTCTCTTGCGGCATCCTTTCTGTTCCTCGGGGAAGATTCCGCGGCTTATCAATGAGTAGTAGATCTTCTCCCTAATTTGTGCCGTTAGTACTTTCCACATCATCGGTATGGGTCTTTGGTTGTTTGGGGCGGCTCCTTTGAGGGGATCTTTTTGGATTAGAGTGGTCTTCCCTTCGGTCATTCATTCGGGTTTCTCAGTTTTTTTTGTATTTATACATTTCCGTAGCAAGTCTGTCGTGTATAGAGATGAATTTCTTAAACCAAAATCTGTGTATGCCATCTAGGCCAGGAGTTTTCCAGTTTGATATCTTTTTAAATGTTGCCTTGAGCCCGTCAGGGTGTATGTTTACTTGAGGACCTTCTTCGAGCATTCGCAACTCTGTTTCTATGTTGTTTATCTATTCGGTTTTTTGTTAAGATCTTTCCGTTCCCATATTTTGCTCCAAAATCTTTTTGCCTCTCACGCATCCGGTTGTTTATATGGCTTCGCCCATTCTCCCTCTAATTGTTGGTAGAATTTGTTTTCGTTGTTTTGGAACGTCCTGTTTTGTCTATATTGTTTGGTTTTATCTCGGTATCTTTTTAGTCTTCCTTCTTTCACCAGTATTTCTTGGTAGGTCTCCTCAAGATTTTTTTGAGTTCTAGTTACCGTGTTTTTTCAGTTTCGTCCAAATATTTCTTAATGTTCTGTTTTAGTATTTTCGCTTGTTGTCGCAGTCTTTTTAATCTGTGGTTCTAGTCTAAGTTCCCACTCAGGTTTTGACTTTCTATCTGTGGTCTTCAAGGGGATCCCGATTTTTCACAAACAACTCCTTGCGAATTTTTCCCACCTTGTGTTAGCTGATGGTCTTTCATTCGTGTCTGGGTCAAAGCAAGTCTCCTCAAGTCTCCAGGACTCTTCTCAGTATTCTGACCGATCTTAGCAATGCTGAAGTTTATTCTGGCTGATCTTTGCAATGTTGTATTATTATTATTATTATTTGAAATTAGAAAAAATGCCACGTAACGATCAAGTAAAACATTTATATAACATTTGTTGTTTCTTCAATAATGCCTAGTTAAAAGTCAAATGACCAAATTACTTGGATCATACTTCGATCATAGTCTCCTTTTAAAAATGACCTCTGAAGACAACTGTAAATTTGTGGACTCTTTGTTTAAAAGAAAGCAACATCAGAAAGGTTATACTCTCTACTCTTATTGGTTAAAAGATTGTACCCCAATTTCCTGTCAATTTCTGATTAAGAGAAAAAATATCTTCATGACATCTCAATAAAATAGACTCTGATATTTAATCAATTATACAAGAATAGGTAATAATCTTTTTAAAATCTCAGATCCTCATAATAACATCGTAGCACTGTTCTAATTTTCTTTCATTAATTTTCAAACTAAAAGTGAAAAAATGAATTTATCTTATTTTTTTAAATAGTTGTGAATATGTTTTAGATATTATTTTCGAGTTACTCTTTCATTAACAAAATGGCAGTAACATTCATTTTTTTTAATAGATTCATCTTTTTTGTTGTTTGTTTTGTTGTTTGTTACGTTTTCGTACTTTAGTAGGTCAGAATTCGAACTGTGCTGAAATGGTAAATGTTACCGTCAAAGTAAAGATCTACAACGATATCACCTGTACAGCCTCTGTCTACGTCCCTCGCCAGAGCCTGAAAAACATCTTGGCTATTGCTGCCCAAGACAATGACTGTTTCAAGTAAGTGGATTTTTTTCTAACTATAACAGCTTTGAAAAGGGGGGTTGACGGCGTGAAGAGAAGTATTCAGTAGATTTCTCACTTTTTTCCTACTTTCTCTTTTCTTTTCCTTATTTTGGCATAATCAAACACACGTATACATACAAGCAAACATTTGTACTGTAGCGTCCCTATAAAATTACGTATCTCCAGTAACTGGTGAGTTACATTACAAATCTTTGTGAGTAGAAAATAAGTTTTAAAATAAGACTCGTGTTGAATTTTGCCTTGAGAAATCGAAAATACCTGAATGCAAATTTTAAGATTGTAATAATTAGAAGTTTAAGCTTCAAGTATAGTTATAAGTATTCATGTTATTTTTTTTTCTTTATTTTAAGTCCTTTTTTAAAAAGTTGCCTCTATTTCCATAGATTTAAAACTCAGAGAAGAGCCAGCCGAACAGGTGGCAAACAAGGAGAGTTCGTCTCGTCAGTGAACACTATAGGTGAAAACGATGCATCTCAATGGGCTGTTCACGGCAAAAAATCAAGAGATGCTGGTAAGTAAATAAATATTTTTTATTTTTTCTATCAGTTTCCACTCACACACTCTATCTATCTATCTATCTATCTATCTATCCAGTTTATTTGTTATCTATATAATGCGACGTATAGATAGATAAACGTTTATGCGTTTACACGCGCATGCGAGCGATTTAAGAAAGCACCTTCTTTGGAAGCAGAAAAAAAAATTTTTAATGAGACACGCCGCTGCCGAAGCCATAACAAAGAGGAAAGTATTATTAAGAACGAAATACTAAATTAGTTAGCGACCATTGTCGATGGAGACCTGAAGGCTCTCTTTTTGATTGCTACTACACCAAGGTATCGGAGATGGCGCTACTCCTTGGATTGCTCACCTTCACCCTTGATCCTTACTTTATAATGCTGAGTGTTAAGCAAGGAGGTATCAAGTACCATTTTTTAATCTTTGGTATGACTCGACCTGGGATTGAACCCAGGTCTCCCGGGCCATTGGCGAACATTCTAACAATAATTCCTATGTATACCAAATACTAGATATCAAATACTAGATTTATCATGATAAAACCACTAGACTAGTATTAGCGAAACTTTTTAATGGCGTGTGCCCATACTGGCAATCCTGTCTTTGTAAAAACTTCTCTCATAGGAGCTTTTTCTTGGTAAATTCAAGAAATAAAGGAAGTCAAGTATGAAACACTCCTCACATCAAAAACAAGAATAATTTCCCTTTGATTATACTACGCTAGTATTAATCGAAAATTATCAAAGACGATAGATATTTCTTCATTCTTTTTTCTTTAAATGACTGTGTACCAATAAAATATTTTCGCGTGCTATATGCCATAGATTTACTGAACAATCAAACATGTTAATAAGATTTGATGAATTGTTCAAGTGAGACAAAGAAGTAGGGGTTAAAGAGTACTATTACTGTTCCTCTGTAAAGATGACTTTGACATTAAATAACCCACGAAGGTTGATATGCTATTAAACAAAGAAACGAAACGAAACCAAAAAGGCAAAATAAAAACGCAAAAATTTGGAGGGTGAAAGAGTGCTAAATTTGAGACAGAAATCTGCTAAAAATGCTGAACAACATTAGCAAATTAGCCTACTTTATAATAGTTTTGGAAAAATGTTCCCAAAATCATCCAATAAAGATAATACTACCATTAATCTCTCTCTCTCTCTCTCTCTCTCTCTCTCTCTCTCTCTCTCTCTCTCTCTCATCCAATAAAGATAATACTACCATTACTATCTCTTACTCTCTCTCTCTCTCTCATTCAATAAAGATAATACTACCATTACTATCACACACACACACACACACTCTCTCTCTCTCTCTCTCTCTCTCTCTCTCTCTCTCTCTCTGTGAATGTAACCCTGTCGGAGGGGTTTAGAATACGATGCAGAAGAGTGAGACGCCACAAAAAAATAAAAACAGGATGTTCTGGATATGTTACTAAACTGCATATGGAGCTTTGGGGAGTGTAGATTATCACTTCATTACCATTACTCCCAGCTCCACTCTGACCTGAAGTGGTAGTACCTGTTATGATCCCATCTATGGGTCAAGTATATCTGTTTAAAAATAGCACAGGTCAACACGATTTTGGTGCCAAGAAGTAAAACACGTTTTTTTAAACTAATTTGATGGTACTAATTCCGAAAATTACCAAAGTTTTTCATGGTTTGCTACTGTTTTTTGCTTATTTTTGGAAACAAAAATCACTTTACGATCTTGGCTGATAGCAAAATTTAATAAAGTTCATAAAGGTCGTAGAAACCCATCAATTTTCAAGTAGGCCGAGCAATTTATTTCAGCCACCTGAAATAAACTATTTTTTATAAGAAAAAAATATTTTTGAGTCAAAAAATTAAAATAGAAGTACCGAATTTTTCCAATTTATCGCCGAAATTCAAATTAACTCATAAACTTTATCATTTTCATCATTCAGGGTTTTCGAACTGTTGTCTTCATCATTATTGTTATATTCACAACGTTTCAGCCGATATGTCCTCAGGCCTTCTTCAGGTGTTTCTTGTCGAACTCGGGAGCCTTCATAGAACTTCGAAATACGTTCTTTATTTAATTTATGGGGATCACTTGTTCTGATTCCATTATTCATAACCGAGTACAAGTGTTAAGTATTCCTGTATTATTACTCGCTTGCAGTCAGGATTGAACGTACAAACTCTATATGATTGTCCCTTAGCAGCTTAGGGAACCAACGCCTAGGACATATCGGCCGAAACGTTGTGAATATAACTATAAAGACAAACGAATGATGGCTGACTACTACTGGAATATCAAAAGCGACTTAAATAATATTGAACATGACAATCAAGAAAGGGAAAATTTTTATCATAGTTCTTATATTCCCAAAGGTTTTATTTCTGCTATTAGATTATTAAATGATTATTTGGTCTTGGTGTATTCAATAATGTTATTTTTAAAGACTTTTAGTCTGATAGTTATCGCAAAAATAGTATTTCTCAATAAGCATACCAATATATGGTTTAAATACGAATTGAGAGGTTTCTACGATTTTACTTTAAGAAATATTGCCATTGGTCAATATCATATATACAGAAAACAAATGAAAAAAAATGCTTTTTTTTCCAAAAACGATAGCTAACCATGAAAAAGTAAGGTCATTTTCAGATACAGCGCTCTCAAATTAGTTCAAAAAAAAAAAAAAAAACAGGTTAAGTGCCTCGACACCATTTCAATTTTTTTTTTTTTTTGTTATTTGTATTCGATAAGAACGTGTGTATAAAAAAAAGTTCTTAAGAAACAACTAAACAAAAAATGAAAGTATGGACGTATAGTGAACGGGATTCCTTAACCTTTAGGTATAAAATAACCCCAGGTGAGTTTATATGCCATAAAATCAATCAATCAATCTATTAATATATGTGCGGTTGATTAATCGATTTCGACATCTTATATATATATATTTTATGCAATGCTCCTCTCTCTAAAAGTTGTCAAATGAGGGACTAAGCGGGTTCATTTGTATTGGACAAATTATTTTCCTCGTCTCTTTTTATTTGTTCACCGCGTTTCAGCTGCCTATTCTTCGGTCTTCTTCTGGAGTTTTACTCTGGAACTGATGGTGTCTATTGTGAAGCTCTACATAAATTTAAAGATATCGGTTATAGATTAGTCATGTCTTTTTTATAATAGGCTAACCATGTATCTAATACAACAATAACAGTAATGAAATATAAAAGAGATTACTAAACCATAATATAAACTGGCATTGGTAATCTACAAAGAGAGAGAGAGAGAGACAGACAGACAGATAGACAGAAACAAAGAAAGAAAGAAAGAAAGAAAGAGGGAGAGAGAGGGAGAGTCTATAATTCAAGATTACTTTCTTCATCTCCATGAATATTCCTACAAAGTTTTTTAAAACAATCCTAAATAAGATAACAAACAAGATACGCACAGATATTTTTTAACAGTATATGCGCGCTTCCTTATGCTTGATTCCGAGCAAAGTGAGTAATCGATGAACGAGAATACTGAGTGATAAAAATGTTACCACCCATATGGAAGTACACTAATGATATAATTTCAAAGTCTCCACATGTTCACCATCCCTGACAATACATTCTTGGAATCTCCCACAGATATTTCTATTGGAGTATCTTTATTAAAAAAGCAGAACTGATATTACGGAGACCACTTGAAGGAAGATTCCAAGACTGTGGTAACAGAGATGGTGAACAAGTGAAGACTTTAAAATCATAATATAAAGAACTTCTATAGAAATGCTAATATTTTTTAAACACCCTATTTTGTATAGCAGAGAAAGACGACAACACTGATTTATAAAAATATAATCTGCTTCTTTTTTTCCCTTTTATTACCCAAAATCTACGGTTAGAATACAGAGGGTTAAAGACAGCTGAGGGTCCGAGGTACGAATCTTCAGTAAAACCTCTTCCTTTTGTTTGGATCGAAGTCTCCCTGATTGTATTGCCCAGTTGGCTGGGGCTGCAGAATATACTAACTGCCCCTCTGCAGAGGGGTAAGACTCCCCCAATGAGTGTCCTGGTATGACACTAAACAATCTGATGGTAAGATTCCAGTAATGCTTGAGCTTTGGGGAGCACCCCTTCATTGCCATTGCTCCCAGATCCACTCTGGCCCGGAGTGGTAGCACCTGATAAGGGTCCTATCTATGGGTTAAATAGAACTAACTGCATATTTATGCTAAACTGAATTGTTTGAATTAGAGCTGTTTGACTAAACTGAATAGCTTGAAATAGAAATGTTTTTGGCAATTAGACTGTACTTATATTTAAACTGCGTACTTATGCTAAACTGAATTGTTTGAAATGGAACTGTTTTTGACATTGAAACTCTACTTACACAAAACTGAATTGTTTAATATAGAACTGTTTTGACATTTAACTGTGTCTAAAGAAAATCTGTACTTATACTAAACTGGATTAGCTGAATTAGACCTGTTTGAATAAACTGAATAGTAAGAAATAGAAATGTTCCTGACAACTAAACTGTGTACTCATGCTATGAATTGTTTGAAATAGAACTATTTGCATAAAATGGATTTAGCATTAAATAACCTACAAAGGTTTATATGCCATAAAACCCAACCAACCAACCCTGATTGTATCTCGGACGACCATGCAAATTCTTGTGGTCACATCTTAAGCCTGCCACCTATACAATGGAGGTCATCATGTTTCCTTCTAGCAAGCCACCCACGAAATTTATGCGGCATTTCCACCGAGAACACCTGCATCCTGTTTACTTTAGATACTAAGTGTATTTCGTGTTATTTTTGTTCATTGTATCTGTCTTCCGCAACTGCATCGACAGGTGTCAAAGGGGGTCATTATCCAATGCCTATTGTATAATCTCTTTTGACAGGTTCTTTTTTAATCGAATAATGATTTTCTTTTGCTTTTCTTTCTGTCTTTGTAGAGTTGAATTCTTACAAGCCAACAAATGGTGAAACGATCACAGTGACTTTTTATCTGGTTGACAAAACTAAGACCACAAGTAAATAATCTATAGTTGGAGCTATAAAAGATTTTTCCCTATATGTAACCTGTTGCATGTATGCTTGAGACGATAAACTGATTGAGCACAGCAAAGTTGTCGTTGTTTCTTTGATGGTTCCGGCTAAATGTTCTTCTTTTAACATCATTAATTATTTCAGTCACAAAAAAAATTTCCATTGAGCCTGTTCATCTCAATCAACTATTATGGTTAATCTTTCTACGTTGCAAAATTTAATCATAAAAGAGAAATACACTTTCCTTTTTATTATTATCTCTGCTAAAGGAATATGTAATTTTGTCTTAACCGTCAATATAAGAAAAAAATCTGTTTATGAAATAGCATAAAAATTATAGATAGAGAGTATTTTTTAAAAAGTACAACCATCTTGACAACTTATATTTCAACTTATATTAAGAATTTAACTTCTTTGTAGCCCTGAAAATAGTTGTTGTAGATAGCCAAGTCTGCAAAGGTAGCTCTCTAAGAGACTTTCTTGATCAACAAATTAAATGCTTCGATGATAACCAACCTGAGTACTTTTTGAAAAATTCTTTGTAGCCCTAAAAACAATATTTGTCGATATCCCAGTCTGTAACGATAACTCTCTAAGAGATTTTTTAAATCAACAAATTAAATCTTTGGACACATCAATAACTTTGGAAGTTGACAAAAAGGCCAACCTGAGCTTTTTTAATCTTGAAGTGTCATTGAATTTATTAACTAAATGTATTTTCAACATTTTGGGAAGTGTAGACTGGGGTAATTTCACAATAAATTTGTCTCTAACACGTTTGTATCATTCATACACGAAATACATTCGTTTTTGGAAAATTACATGCCTAACACAACGGACTGGACACTCAAGTGATACAAGCGCAGGATGTACTTATTTCATCTGTTAAGTACTGTTTTTTCTAAATTCAGAGCTGTTAAGTGAATAATATTTAAATAATTATTATACATAATAATAAAATTTAGCATCTTATTCTTTGGGTTGCATCTGCTATGACACACTGGGGTAGTATCCGTGGTGTAGGGATTGACGTACTGAACTGAGATCTTAGTAAGCGAGTTCGAACTGAAATTATTCAGTTACGTTCACTTTCGGACTAATACCCTAGGGAAAGGTACTAACCCTTCGGGATAAAAGGGTTTATACCCGCCAGCTATGAGTTAAATAGTAGCACCATTGTACTTCCACAAGGGTGGATTGGAATTAAATAACCCACGAATGTTTATATGCTATTCTAAAAAGAAACAAACCAAACCATCTTTGACATACATTGTATGAAGTGCTTCCCACAATTTCGAAGAATTCAACCGGGAAAACAATCAAATTGCCCGGTATGTGTACTGCGACTCTTCCGGGGTAGTAGCAATAGTCTCTACTAAATACATTTCAGGCACTCTATTCAAATTCCTCAGTTTTTTGGATAGCAACACGAATATTTGGAATTTCTAATGTTGCAATTTTGGAAACGCAATATCACCTTGTTCCGGAAGACCAGAGAAATAGATAAACACTGACTTGTTAAATGAGGAGCTAATTAAAAAAGAGTGGTACTTTAGATCAGATAAAATGCCGGCTGCTTAAATGACTACCAAGGTTTGGTACGGTTTGGTTTCTTTGTTTAATAACATATCAACGTACGTGGGTTATTTAATGCCAAAGCTCCTCTTATAGAAGAAAAGGAGAGGTACTATTTAATCCATAGCCGGTGGGGAATAAGGGGATTCATACCTTTCCAATGGTATTAACCCAAAAGTGAACGTTATAGCGCCACTAGAGATCGAACTCACTTACAACGATGTCGTAGTTCAACACGGTAGCCACTCTGCATTGGGGACTCCCTGACAACCGAGGGTAAAATTAAGATGGATACAATCTAGAAAGGGAACGGCCAAATAACAACCGGCGTAGAATAAGTAGAAAATCAGGTGGATCTTATATATTTATTAGCAGAGAGAGAGAGAAAGAAAGAGTAACAAAAGACCCGGATGAATAGCATTATTAGGAAACTTTATTTCGTAATCGAAAGGAAAAGAACTAATAAAGGATTAGACACTGAGTATAATAGAAACTGATCTTATAAGAGATGAGATTAATGTAGAAAATGTAAATAAATCAATAAAGGTCGACAAAGAGATACATCATTATTACAGATACTTTAATCTAAAAAGAAATTGAAATTAATAATAATAATAATATATATATATATATATATATACGGTAGAAACTGAAAGAAGACGAATATATATTAATTACAATCCCGGTCAGTGAATTCAGTCTCTAAATGAGAGAGACATCAACATACTTTGAAGTTCATTTCGTGTAGAAAGGATTATTTTCATTGTACATGTTTTTATTTGTTCACAATATTTCAGTCGACCAACCCTCCGGATTTCTTCTGGTGCTTTTAAGGAGGAATATTGGAACTGGTGGTATCAACTGTCTATGATGAAGTTCCATACAAATTCAAAGACATCGGTCATGAAATGGTTTCGCCTTTTTCTTAACAGGCTAACCATGAATTAGATTTAAAAAAATAAAGATATAAAAGACATAACTAAACCATAACATAAACAATCATTGATCATCTACAACTAAAAATAGAGATAAAGAGAAAGAGAGAGAGAGAAATGACCAGTCTATAATTTAAGGTTACTTTCTTTATCCCGATGAATATTCGTACGAAGTTTTCGCATTAATCCAAAAGAAGAACATGAACAAAATACATACAAACAGATACCAATCTAAATTTTCCATTGACAAACTACAGCAAGAGAGAGAGAGAGAGAGAGAGAGAGAGAGAGAGAGAGAGAGAGAGAGAGAGAGATTACCTGTCTTTAACGAAAAAGGAAAAAGGCATGATTGATCTATAAACCAATTCTTCGTATTTATATAAATCCTCATAATGGAGAGTCGTCACTTCCGTAATATTCCATAGTAAATGCATCAGACGGGCGGTAGATACATGGCTAAAACGTTGTAATCAAATAAGAATGTAAACGATTAAAACAGTCCGTCAAACATAAAATGAATTACACACACACACACACACACACACACACACACAAACAAACAAACAAACAAACAACAACAACAAAAAACGAAATATCAAATAAAATTCAAACAAGAAACCTCTGCTCTGCTTCAGTGAAAGAAATAGAAACGACAGTTGGAATGAATTAATACGAGATGTCCTTTCAGCATGGACAACAGGAGAAGAATTTACTCCTGCGAATTGAGTAAAATGTCTACTGTATACTCTTGTGTAATGAACGACTTTTTAACATCAATTTTAACCTCAAAAACCAGAGGTCATTCATCACATGGGATATTTTTTTAAATGTTGAAACTTACCTTGTTTCAACAGCCCAGTCAGCTGGGGCTGTAGAATACACCGGTTGCATTTCTGCAGAGGGGTAAGACCCCACGCAACGAGTGTCTTGATTATGACATTAAAACATCTGATGGTGAAGTTCCAATCTTGCGCTTTGGGGAATGTGAAGTACCCTTTTATTACCATTACTTCCAGGTCCACTCTGAGCCGGATTGGTTGCACCTAAAAGGGTCCTATCTATAGGTCAAATAGAACTGTTTCATCAAGAACTGTTTAACCATTAAACTGAGACAAGCAATAATTGAAACCATTTAACTGTGTGCAAATAAAAATATTAGTATGAGCAATGTGCAATATTGATATTAAAGTGAATTATTATTGTTATTTTTGAAACCATTTAACTGCATACAAACAATAGCAATACTTGTGTGCCAGCTATGGGTTAAAAGTAACACTATTGTACTTCTACAGGGATGGATTTGGAATTAAACAACCCACGAAGGTTGATATGCTATTCTAAAAAGAAACAAACCAAACCATCTTTGACATACCTTGTATGAAGTGCTTCCCACAATTTCGAAGAATTCAACCGGGAAAACAATCTAACTGCCCGGGATGTGTACTGCGACTCTTCCGGGGTAGTAGCAATAGTCTCTACTAAATACATTTCAGGCACTCTATTCGAATTCCTCAGTTTTTTTTTTTTTGGATAGCAACACGAATATTTGGAATTTCTAATGTTGCAATTTTGGAAACGCAAAATCACCTAGTTCCGAAGGACCGGAGAAATTGGTAAAAGTTGTTAAATGAGAAGCAAATTGAAACAGAGCTATTTAAAGCTATTTAAAATAAGTTTACCAACAAAATATTCACTTACAAATCGTATAAGTGTTTAACCGTTTAACTGTGCACAAATAAATGATTGATGTTGAATTGAAATGTTTACGTTATATAACAATAATTGATATCATTTTGATGGGTGTAAACAAATAAGCTCTGGTTCGTTGTAAAATTTTATCCGCAAATCACACACACACACATATATATATATATATATATATATATATATATATATATATGTATATATATATCATTGGCATAAAGATCCGGGAAATCTGGGCTCAATCATACCAGAGACTCACAGAATTGTACTTGATAACTCCTTACTATATACTCAACATTATCAGGTACAGATCAAGGGTAAGTGGAACAATGCAGGAAAAGGAGTAGCTCCCTCCCTTGCACATTGATGTAGTAGCTATTGAAAAGGGATCCTTCGGGTCGCCTTCAACAACGGTTGGCCAACAAATATATATATATAAACAGGGTTTGACATTAAATAACTATGGGATACACTTTTTTTCTAGTCTTAAAATAAGCAATAAAAACATACATAAGAATATTCTAGAAATTTAGGATCAAAACTGCATTAGCATTTAAGTTACATTTTTATATTTTTCAACCAATCAGCTAAAACATAGAATAAGAACATTCTAGAAAAATAGGATCGGAAATCAACTAACAGAAAATATTTAGGCTTTAAAATAAAATGGTAAAATACAAATCTGATTGGTCAATAAATGTCTTCGCGCCAAAATTTTAGGACAATTCTTTGATCCACTAGTAGGGTATAAGTAACACACAGTCATTCACTAAGCCACTAAGTCAGTAAAGCAGTAGCCGATACTCTGTCCGGCAAATTCCTTTTCTTCTACTGTCAAAATTCATGACCTAGCTACAGATGGCCGCGAATCACGCTCAAAAGAAAAAACCGGCAAACTTTCTATCATCAACGCGACACGCTGTCGTCACAATCATAAAACACGATATGAACTTAATGTAAGTAAGAACGACTTATTTACAGACTCCGTTAACATCTAAACATACACACACGTATAAACAAATTTATTTTCTTCTAACTTGCCAAACTTTTCCAAAAAGTCATTTACACATCATGTTTTTATTTGTTTTCACATTCTGTTTTATGCCTATTAAATTGTTTGTTGTTTAACGTTCGTTGTGTTCTATTCCATTTCTTTTACGCGATTGTAAAGTTTTGTGTTGTATTTGTGGAGGAAATAATATTGAGAGCAATACCCGTAAAATACGGACGCATATCTACTGAAATAACCTAAATACATTCCACCTCCACATAACCTACAAAAGGGATATGTCATAAAAACCCAACCAAACAACCAACCAACCTTAACTAGTTTCTAGGCCCAACTTGCCGTAACTTCGATCCAAATTGTCCCCGCATAGCCTAGACCTAAACAAGAACTATTAGTCTTTCATTTCTCGAGTATATGCGGTAATATTATTGGGTATTAGTGTTGGGATATTTGGTTGGTAATGTATCTTATGTAGAAATATTAAGTATGCCGATCGTCACTCGCAAAAATGTTCTCTTTGTATGGATCCGTGAGTGCGAGCCAAAAATGGTAAATATGACCAATAGGGACAGAATCTTCATTAGGGGTGATAACAGCAGCAGTTAATCTTTATCTTACCACATAAGAAGTGAGGTGGAGTCCTGATATGATTGTGAAATCAGCGTAAAACGTATACTGCAATATATTTAGCATATTTGATATCATAAGCATAAAAAAAGGTAGAAATAACACCAGAAATATTCATACAAATAAATAAACAAAATTGTAACTAAAAATATATTCCAAGAAACAGAGAATGTATGACACTGGAAAAAAACGACCTCAATAATACAAAATACATTGCTGCATTGTGTCGCCATAACGATGATAATGGACACATACAAAATACATGTCACCCAGTTGAATGTCTAGGACAAGGTAGTTTCAGTCTGTGTACTGGCTGCTTTGTATATCGTATGTGTCGATTTGTTGGTTTAGTTTGTAAGTTTTTTTCCGAAACTTGCGTTTCTTTTTTTTTTTTTTTTATTCATTTTAACTCATATAAGTTAAATACGGTAGTTAAAGAGGGTAATTTGAGTTTGCGTACTGACTATTTTATATACCGCACGTGCCAACGCAGTTGCAGACATAATTGCTAATTAGTTGATTTAGTTTATACATTTTCCCAGGAAATTGTGTTTATTTTTGTTAGTCATTTAAACTTGTTTGAGTTGAATATGCAAACCAAACGTTTGCAAACTGGAGAAAATATATTTCTGCATTTACTCTTTCTCTTTTGAAGAAAGTAGAAGAAAAAAAACAAAAGAATTCAAATTTTATGAATTTATTTTAATGGAAAATCAACGTTAAACGTTTCGGTTTTAATAACCTTCATCAGGACTTTAATATCATGATGGATGTTGTTTATACAGCGATGGATGTTTGTTGAAATTTGTAAATTTCACTTTGTACAAAACAGCATTTTTTTTTCTTGGCACACAAGCCTAATAAAACAAAAAATGAATAACATAAATTCTGTCTTTGTCTATTAAATCACTTTCAGACTAATAAACTTGGCAAATGTATGTTCCCCCTTATCTCCCAGTTTTGGTTTAAATAGTATCAATGCTGGTCTTCTACAAGGATGACTTTGGCCTTAAATAACCCGTGAAAGTTGATATGCTATTAAACAAAGAAACCAAAGCAAACCAAACTACTGAAAACAGTAGTTGTGGACAGCCCAATCTGTGATGATAGCGTAGAGATTTTCTGGATAAATGAGCTCAATCCTCAGACACATCATCGAGAAATTTATCAATTAACTATGATGGTAGATAAATTAAGTGAAGTTGCTACATTTATTCAATGTTGTTGGTTGCTGTTGGTTGGCGAACGTAGTCGAGGGCGACTTGGATACTCCCTTTTCAATAGCTACTACACCGAGGTGTAGGGGAGGGCGCTACTCCTTTTCCTGGATTGCTCCATTTTACCCTTGATACGTACCTTATAATGCTGAGTGTTAAGCAAAGAGGTATCAAGTGCCATTTTAAAAGTCTTTGGAATGACCAGACCTGGGATTGAACCCCGGCCTCCTGGACCATTGGCGAACACTCTACCCACTTGGCCAATGTGCTGGTTACGGTTTGTCGTGTCTCGGTAGCGCAGTAGGCAGCGCGTCAGTCTCATAATCAGTATATCTTTAGTGAGAAATCTGAAGGTCGTGATTTTTTTTTTTTATTCAATAGGATATGTAAATCTCACTGTTTGCCAAGCAGATGTATGAATATAACTCATGTAATCAGACATTACAAAGGATTTGGTTCAAAATTCCGAGAACGTAACTGAATTCAGCAGAAACCTGAAGAAGGCCGGACGTCAAAATAGCCGAAACATTGTAATGATGGCAACTATGATAAGGACACCAGTTTAAATTTATGCATAATCTCATCTAAAATAAAACACAAAAAATAAAGCAAAAATATAATGCAGAAAATATTACAATTTTGTCATTTTCTTGATTGGCCTTCACCTAACCAGTTTGTTTGAAGAGTCTGAAGCGCCAGATGAGTGATTTTCTAAATCAAAACTATAAATCTCAGTGGTAACTTTCTTATTTAATAGGTAAAATACTCTGTAGGAGATGAATAAAGGAAAAGAGATTTTACAAAAGGGATGGTATTACAAATAATTGCCCGTGGTGTAATGATTATCGTCGTAGGAAATGGCCACGACGACACGAGTTCAAATCCTAGACGAGACTGATTACATTTCACATAGCACTAATACCCTTGGGAAAGGTATGAATCCAATTATTCTCCCTCCAGCTATGGGTAAATAGTAGGATCAGACTGAGTTCTTCAGCCTTGGTGAGGCAACTAGTCTAGGAGAAGGAAAACTCTGAATTGAAACCCGTTAAACTCCGCTTAAAAATTGACCTTGTGTCATATCCTACCCGAGCGGAGGGGTTGGTAAATATGGGTATTACAAATAATTTTATTTGAAAAAAAAGAGGGGCCCAATGAAAGCGGAAGTTAAATGGCTGAAAGAAGATGTATATTGCTTACATATTTTGGTTTGTAAATTCAGTCTCCCGGTAAGACTGTGTAGGGCACCTCTGGTGGTGTAACGGTTAGCAAGCTAGACTAACGAACCTACACGAGTGAGTTCGAGTCTCATTGAGTGCCCCATTCATTCGGCCTTGTGTCACATCGAAGCAAAGAGCTTTGTAAATTCAATCTCCCGTGTGTGTGCTCGTGATGGCATTCACTCTACGCGTGTTAAGCCGACTCCACACATTGATGTTTTTCTGGGATTGATGTGCGGAGGTGGTCCCAAGTCACATTCGTACAAATGGTTTGATTTCAGAGTTTTCCTTCTCCTAAACCGGTTGCCACATCAAGATTAAAGAGCATAGTCTGTCCTACTATTTACTCTTAGCTTGAGAGAGAATATGTGAAATGCAAACAGCCTGGTTCAAGTTTTAAACTCAGGTCGCCGAATTCATTTTCTGTGCCGATAACCATCATCATGAGTTGTAATTTACTTAACTTTTGCTTAAATGTGGCACAAGGCCGCATGATTTCGGCACCCAATGAAACTCGAACTCACTCCTGAAGGTTTGCTAGTCTAGCTTACTAAACAATTACCATAAGTTAGGTAAGGCAGTGAACCACATACCCCGAAGTTCATTTCAAGACTTTATAGCGTCACACTATCAAAAATTATAATAGTCGGACAGGTTTTAAATCATATTTCCAATAGTGTTGAACAAACTTATGACCACTCCGGGATTGTTTTGTAATAATGCCAAAATTACAAATTACGGAAGTCTAAAAAAAATGACACCCCTACTAAAAAGACAAACACAGCTGCTGTAATAACTTACAAAGTTTTTTGCTTAGATGTTGCACAAGGCCGAATGAATAGGGCTCCCAATGAGAATCGAACTCACACATAATAGTTTATTAGTCTAGCTTCCTATCCATTACACTACGGGAAGAGATCCACACACAATCCCTTGTGTTTTCTTTTTCTACAACTTTAGTTCGATAAAATCAATTCGTGATTAGTTTTTAATATATTAATATATTTATACTAAAATCTATACATCTGTCTGATTTATGAATGGGATTGTTTTGTAGTCCTGTTAAAGCATAAACGGGTGTAGTGGCTAACGTGCTGGACTGCAACATGATAGTAAGTGAGTTCGAATACCAATTACGCTTTTATATTCACTTTCAGACTAATATCCTTGGAAAACATGAATTCCTTTACCCACCTCTAGCTGCCACTAATGTTCTTCTACAAGGATGGCTTTGGCATTAAATAGCACAGAAAGGTTGTTATGCCATTAAATAAAGAAACCAAAACATAAATGGGACCACATTAAATAAATCGTAACTTCTGATCTCGGCGTTCTCATTGGCTCATTCGAGGGTAACCTAATAACAATAACCAACTACGCACTGTGCTTACATTTAGTGATACAAAAAATTACCTTTCCTATTTCAAATACTTTTACTAGAAAAAATGATTTAAAGTAGTAATAAAATCTGTATACAATAGAAAGCTAAGAGAAGACGAATAAAAATTAGCTGAAATTTCTGTATGTAAATTCAATCCTAAATAAGGTAGCGACATCCACAAACTTAGGCGTTCATTTCATGTCGGATTTTTTCACAACGTTTCAGCCGTCTACTCGCCAACCTTCTTCTAGTGTTTTTACTGTGGAATATTGGAACTAGTGGTGTCAACCGTCTATTATGAAATCTATACACATGCACAGATATTGGTTATAGATTAGTCATGTCTTTCTCATGATAGGCTCGCCATGTATCTAATAATAATAAAAAATGTAGTAAGATGATTAGTCGATAATAAAAAAAAACAAGACTAATCAATCGGGAAAAGACATAACTAATTTATAACAAAATTCTTCGAATTTATATCAAACTCTATATTGTGGAACAATGGAACCAGTAGTGTCAACCGTCTATGATGAAGTTCAATACAAATGCTAAAAATTCGGTTATTAATCAGTCATATCTTTTTCGATATTGATTAGTCACGTATCTAATATTCAAAAAAATAGAATCCATAACTAAACTATCACGAAAACAGGTACTGGTAATCTACAGCTAAGGAGAAAGATAGAGGTTGGTTAATCTCTTTGTTTAATAGCGTAACAACCTTCTTAGATTATTGTATGCGGAAGCCATCCCGAGAGAAAAACAATAGTGATACTATATAACCTATAGCTTGGGAGGGGGGATAAGGAAGTTCTTACCTTTTCCAAAGATATTAGTCAGAAAGTGAACATAATAGCATAACGGGAGTTCGAACTCGCTTACTACGATATCACAGTTGTTATATTTAGCGTATGGTAGCAAGGAAAAGACAAACACAGGTTGAAAGTTTTTAACAATATATTATCATATTTACCTAACCCCTCCGCTCGGGTAGGATATGACACAAGGTCAATTTTTAAGCGGAGTTTAACAGGTTTCAATTCAGAGTTTTCCTTCACTAAGGCTGAAGAACACAGTCTGTCCTACTATTTACCCATAACTGGAGGGAGAATAATTGGATTCATACATTTCCCAAGGGTATTAGTGCTATGTGAAATGCAATTAGTCTCGTCCAGGATTTGAACTCGTGTCGCCGTGTCCATTTCCTACGACGATAACCATTACACCACGGGCACCTCCTAACAATATATTATACAAAAAAAAAAAACAAGGCGACAAAGCAAAGAATCAAACTGTACAAATTGGTAGTAAACGAATATCAAGAGAAAGAGTGAATCGTGATGTGTGTGTGAAGCCAGTGTTCGTGGACGGTCGTGTATGTTTATAAGTTAAGGAAGTTACTTGGTGGGTATGGTGGTAAAACGGTGGTAAGGGTATCAGATGATCTTGGTAGGTGGTAGCAATTGTGGACAGGGCGGCGTTGTAGCTAAGTCAGTAGTTGTTCACAGCGCGTGGTACGTCATAAATTTGTCAGAGTTCAAGATGAGTTCTTACGGTGGAACGTGTTTTTCCATTCGTCCCTTGGTAGGCCAGTCTGACGCTTTTGAAGATTTTTGCTGCTTAAGTAGTTACCCTTTGGATCAAGTCGGTTCTGGGAATTTTTTAGTGGGAAGATTTTTAATTGGCTGAAAAAGGGTATTTTGTTAATGTGAATAAATTTTTGCATTCTCACCCGGAAGCTCTGCGCGGAGCCTCTCGCGCAAAGACACATTTTATTCATTATCTCGACAGCAGCCGTCAGGTTAACATCCGGTCGAATGCTACCCTTCTCCAGCCGTTATTTATCCTACGCCCCACCAGCGTACGAATATGGCACAAGGCCGTTTTTAAGGTGGGTCCTATCGCAGGGCCGAAGCCCAACGCGGCAGGCTGTTCCAAAAATGCCTCGGACCCCGTCGGCATTCCCCTTTTCGGGGCGCCTCAGGCGCCGGGCGATAAACCCAACCCCTCCGAAGTGGGTTAAAGCCTGGGGGAACGGCCCCCTGAGGCCAGAGGTGATGTATCCAGTGGTGGAACACACCCGAACGAACAGTGCAGCTAGCAACCACAGCCGGTCGAGGGCGCCCCACCACAGGACACAAAGCAAGCTAAGAGCTGGCCTTCTCCTGCCACGTGTATGTTTGTTAAGTGAAATAGTAAATCGGGAAAGATCTGAATTCTGCTATATAACAAAAAGCTCCCCCAGATCTCATCCCGATTTACAATGTGTATGTATTGGTAAGTGTGTGCGTTGCGGGATCTAATAAATTGTAATTAGTGCGCTTGGAACAATCCCCAAAGGATTGATAAAGAGACTGGAAGACTTAGAAATCAGAGGACAAGTAGAGACCATCCAGACTACAGCATTATTAAGATCGGTCTGAATACTGCGAAGAGTTCTGGAGAATTGAGAAGACTGACTGTCACTCAAACTCCTGTGAGAAACCAGTTGCTAACGCTAGTGTGAAAAATTCCTATAACAATAGGTACAACTGGATGGGGAAGGTGATTCACTGGGAATTGTGCAAAAGAACGAAATTTGATCACGCTGACAAATGTTATATGCATGAACCAAAAAATAAGACCTATAAAATTCTCTTGTACTTTGAGATACAAATGGAACACCGAATCCTAGTCAGATTAATACTAGCCAGAGCTAGTATTAATCAACAAGAAAAACAGAACTTGTCGTCTTGTGGATTTTGCCTTTCCGGTTGACCACAGAATGAAAATAAAAGAAAGCGAAATGATAGACAAATATCTGAATTCTGCCAGAAAGCTGAAAAGGCTGTGGAATATGAAGGTGACGATTATACCAAATGTTGTTGGTGCCCTTAGAATGGTCATCAAAGGCTTTGAAAAAAGACTGGGTGAACAGGAGATATTAGAAGAAGAGACCCCTTGCTTAACGCTGAGCATTATAATGTACGGATCAAGAGTGAGTGGAGCAATCCACGGAAAGGAATATGGCTCTCCACTACACATCGGTGTAGTAGCTATTGAAGAGGGAGCCTTTGGGTTGCTCTCAACTATGGTCGGCCAACTTATATATTCATATTGTTGGTTAGAAAGTCCCAATGTTGTAGAATTTAGTAATAAATAATACCTAATATACATTTTTGATAATTGTATAATGTTTCACAGGAAATAAAAAATCTTCCTCCCTTTAGTTTAGAAAAGAATTAATTTTTTATTTAAAAAAATTTTATGGATGTATTTATTTATGAACGATACCGTAAAATTATACAACAGGATACATTAAAACTTGTTATAAGTCATTTTAGTTTGTTTTTTTTAATTCTATATATTTGGTACTCGAGCTATACCGGGTAGGTACTTCTAGTAGTTATAATTACATAGAGAAAACATTGGCTTTTAAAGGAGTATATATATAATGTTATTCATTAAGCTTCGCGTAAATTAAGTAGCCAGGTTGTTGCATATTGACCCAGAGAGGCTGGGCCCCCAGGCCCCCGGTTGAGCAGCCCAGGAGAACGGGAAAGAACCGCTGTTATGGCCATTAGAGTGGGGGTCAATATGTCGCAGTTCTGTTCGGTCTCCAACTCCCTCTCACAGCAAAACCTTTAGTTACCCTTTCGAACCCTTTTAAATAAAGTGAGAGGTATATTTTTCTAAAGAACTGTGTCGCTCGTCTTTATTGTGTCGTCGTTATGATTCTGCATGCATATGTATGCATAGTGGTCATGGCTATACAAAAAGGTTTCAGTTTTCTTACAGCGCCTACTGTTACTTATGTGGTCACCCATCTAATTATTGAACTGGGTAATCACTGGCTTACTTCAGTGATTTAGCGGGAACACGATGCTTTCAGTGTGAATTAATCTTAAGTGGGAAGTATAGTCTACCAGTCAAAAGCATTTGGCAACCCTCAAAAAGTTTTCTCGTTCTAAAAGTATAATAAGGACTACAATGTTTTAATTTAACTTGTTTCACGAGTTCAAATCCTGGATGAGGTTGATTGCATTTCACACACCACTAATACCCTTCAGAAAGGTATGAATCCAATTATTCCCCCTCCAGATATGAGTAAATAGTAGAGGCAGACTGAGCTCTTTAGCTTTGGTTAGGCAAACTCCGAATTCAAACCTGTTAAACTCTTAAAAATCGACCTTCTGTCACATCGTGCCCGTGCAGATGGGTTGGTAAATACATACTAATAAATATATACTAGTAAACTCTGCCAGAGGTACATTAAAAGCAAAGAGGAACAGCACGTCCTTCAACTGATGTCTTGGCCGGCGCAATCAGACGACTTAAATCCCATTGAACTGGTGTGAGGTGAGCTTGACCAAAAAGTCAGAGCTAAACAATCAATAAGTTCGGCTAACCTTTGGCAACTCTTGCAGCAAAGCAGGGCAGAACAATCTTCAATCTACCTCTAGTCTTTGATGAAAAGAATGTCGCGAGGCAGTGATTGCGGCCAAAGGAGATCATTTTGATGAATCAAAAGTCTAAGAAATGTTTTTTTGGCTTAATTTGTATTTTATGTGGCACAGGAAGATGCACATTTAGTATAATAAATAAAAACATAGTGGTGCTTAACTTGTTTCATTAAAAATAACATTTTTAGAATGAGAAATAAAAATCTTTGAGGTTGGCCAAATACTGTTGATTGGTAATATATACATATATACAACATATACGTCAGTTGTTACTTACTAAACTTTGCTTCGATTATGCACACAGGCTTCAGTTTGCTTACCGCTGTTATTAAGTGGCCACCCATTTAAGTAGTGAACTGGCTGATCGCTACTTAACTTCGGTGATCTAATGGGAACCGGTTCTTTCAATGTGACTTCACCGTAAGTCAGGAGTATGTATGCTATCTTGTTCCTTACTCAGCCCATCCTTTTATAAGCGACTCTCACTGACTCACTCGTCTCCCACGCTGTTTCTTGATTTCAGAAAACAGTTGTCTGCGTTGCTCAAAGCCGCTTTGAGGTGGTAAGTGATGTCACAAGAACAATTGACTTTCGGGAACTGATTAGCGTATAAATAAATGACAAACATCTGCTTTACTGCAAAAGATTATACAGGGTAACATAGAATAACCCCTATTCGAAATTTAATTTTACAATCAGAAAGAACAATACTTGCCATTTTGTTTCCTTGTCATTACTTTGTTTTCATGATTACGTAGGGATTACATCCCTTGTCTTCCAAATAGTACTTCTAAAGGTCGCTAGGTAGTGTAACCAAGGTAGCATACAAAACGGCACGGTAAAGTCAAAATCTCTCTCTCTCTCTCTCTCTCTCTCTCTCTCTCTCTCTCTCTCTCTCTCTCTCTCTTTGCCTTAACAACCAGAAGCACACACAAATGCGTGCTTTTCCTCAACAGAATGGATTTTTACCCCACTAGACATCGTATTGTATGGCGCACAATACCATACCTCGATCTAAGTTTTCACACAACTTCCATTCTATTAAGAACTCTTAACTTTTATCGAAAGACTCTTCCACTACACGCTAGAACCTTTCTCTAGAATGTACTCTTTGTATTTCATTTCATTTCTATATTCATTCAATTAAGTTTCCTCAACTAATAAATATATAATGGTTAATTCGTCGTGAATTGTCTAACATTGTTTAAGCAATGGAAATATTAAACCAAAATACAATTTCCTCTGCTACAAGTGTCCGAATTGTGTTCTTCACATTCAAATAATTGTGGCGGTGAGTTATGGAACTCAGACACGACAAATTTCACAAAGACAGATCTTCAAGTCATAAATACCCAAACCCATTCCACAACAATTGTATGGTTCAAGTGTTTGCTCAATACATTCCAGAAACTTTTCTCAAAGGTTCGGCAACGCTATTCTTGTCGTTGCTTCTAGTATTGCTGCAATTTCAAAACGAATAAAATATTTCAGTCTGTCAGTTGATTGCGATCAACATTTAAAGAATTGAGCCTCCAAGCATCTCCAAGGGAAATAACCACAAGCGAAGAGATCTAGTGATGGTTAATTTGGTTTGATTTCTTTGTTTAGTGGCATCAACCTTCGCGGGTTATTGAATGCCAAATCCGTCCTTGTTGAAGAATAGGAGTTACTGGGGAGGGATGAAGGCGTTCATAACCTTACCAAGGGAATTAGTCCAAAAGTGAACGTAATAACGTAAATGGAGTTTTATTTTGCTTACAACGATCTCACAGTCTTGCACGTTAGCCATTGCGCCACGGAGACTCCTCCTCCTCCTTCTCCTCCTCCTTCTTAAATCTGCTGAGTGAGCCGGTTACAGGATGTCACCTCGTAGTGAGATGAGGCTTTTTAGAAAGATCTGTATCATAACTGCTCTTGCTGTTATGGCAATTAAAATGGTATGGCTGCTACTGCCCAAAGACATATCTCTCACCCGCTTACCGCTACGAGCGCCTGGGCGGCGGCAATTTTAAAACCGAAAAATCATCCTGCCACCATCTGTATTTATTTCAGCTGGTCACAAAGTGTAATTCAGTCAACCATTTCGTATTTAGTTCCTTGTAGCTACTTAATTCTTTTCGTAGGAAATTAAATCAGTGATCCGATTTCAAATCCTGGACGAGGCTGTGTGCATCTTACTTCGAGGCAATGCCCTCCCAGCGGTGGGTAAATAGAAGGGCAGACTTGGTTCTTTTGCCTTTGAAAGGCAAATAGTCCAGAAGATGGAATATTTTGAATTCAAATCAACTGTACTCCGTGGGCCTTGTGTCAGATCCTGCCCATGGTGGAGGGATTGAGTAAAGATATATTTGGTTCTGAAAAGGGAATTGTCTCAGCAACTTGAGAACAGTAATACTCAGTGACACATGGTCCAGTAACTTTAACTGGTTCGAAGAATCTGTGGTGATTTCTTCAGCGAGAGGGCAGAAGAATTAGGGCCAGTGATATATTCGGCGATGAGACTAGGGACGTTAAAATCGTTGATATTTTATGAGACATTTCAAAGAACCAGGGCTGTCGAGAGATGGAGTAGTGGGGGATAAAATGAATGGCCTATAAATTGTTTTATTAATTACTTTCTCTACAAGGCCCTCCTTTTCTGACACAACATAATTTCATTTGTTCAAGATTCACCTATAAACATTAAGGCGAAACTGTACTATTCATGTCATCCAAAATTTTCCTTCGACCATAATGAACATAAAGAAAATTCTTATTCATGAAAAACATTATGTAACATCAACACACGACGTTCACTTTGAAAAACTTGTTGGGAATAAATAAATAAATAAAATTTTAATTGAATTAAAATAATTATTAAAATATGCAGAAACTCCCTGAGGCCTCTGACAGGAATAGAGACGATGCACGCGCAAAGAAAAGGGACCGTCTCGACAAAAAGAGGAATCTCACTCTCCTTCAGCAGCGACTAGTGGAATGCTAACACCTAGATCGTTCTTGCTAACTGGTGGGGGGACGCCATGCGCCCATCTTTAGACGGCGTATTGGCTAACCCTTCCACTGGTAATAGTCGTCTCTTTCACTACTAACCCGTGACTAAAACACCGGATTTAGACGAACTCCCAAAAGTGATTAAAACATCGCTAAAGCTTTATATACCGAACACGTTAAAGCTTTAAATATCGAATAAAGACATTTATATACCCAGGAAACGACTAACGCATTTTTAACACCTTGGCTAGGATATTCGACCATTTCAATTGTATTCAAAGAGAATTTCCTCATCCACAAAATGGTTGTTGAACCCAGAAATAAAGGAAAAATATAAAAGATGTCTTCGTCTCTTATCTGTTACTATCTTCTTCTTTCATATAATTCTTTTACGACCTTCTTATCCAAGAAGTTAAACCAACAAAACAAAAGTGGGATAAGAATAGAATAACCCGGAATGGAGTCAGATAGCAAACGGCAACACTGCTTGCCTTGATCCCCCATAAACTAACTTTTGGTGCTTGTACAGAATACACCCTCCTTCAAAGAAATTTTAATTAGTTTTATTTAAATTTACCTAAAAAGTATATACAAATATAATAATCACATCCAAAACCCAGATAAGACTAATTTTCAGCTATTAGCTTCAGAATTTTGCTAAACAGTTGCAGTTAAGTCCCTACCGACACTTTCTTAATGGTTAGTGGAAGGAAAATATTAAAGAAATATGACCGACGGGCGAATCGTAGCAAGTTAAAAACGCAATTTTGGGACCTAACTGTTCAGTAAAAAAAAAATGAAGCAAATAACTAAAAATTAGTCATATTGTGTACGTAAGTATTATACTTGTATATATCTTTTATTTAAATCTAAATAAGATCAATGTAAACTTCAAGGTGAGTTATTTTGTACAAGCACGCAAATTTGTAAGGCCAGACGTTCGTTCGGCAACACCCCCACCCCGGAAAAGCGGCAGGCATAAAATTCCTGTGAGTTTGAGTCAGCTCTGAATAAAAATCTATTTTTCTAGCTTTACTCTCTTATACACTCTTTTTTCTTTCACAGTTTTAACTTTTCCAGATCTTTTTGTCTATCAACAATGGATATGCATTAGAAATAAACCTAATTTTCAAATCTGTTTTAAAAGTTTGATACTTCTGATTTACTTGTAAAATCCAAATGAACAAGATTAACTGCAGACTTCTTCATATCAAACCCAAAAAGCTGAAGACATTGCAACCAGTTGCTTATTAATTATTATTATTTAATTATTACTCATAATTATTATTAATAATTTAACTATTGATTATAATTATTTAGTTGCAAAATAGATTCCCAATTGTCATAGTGTTACTAATATGCTAACAACTTTTGATTCAATGGAAAAAGAAGATAAATTTTCCTCAGTTTTCAGCAATTATAAAATATCTAAATTACTTTCAAGAATTTTTTCATCACTTAGAATACTCAGACTCTTCTCTTCATCTTTATTGTTACACTCAAAACAGCCTTTTCAGGGAGGATATATCGTCCAAAACGTTGTGAGTATAACAATAAAGATGACGCCAATAGTCCGAATATTCTAAGTGTTAAAAATCAAGTTTCATCTCAGGAATTTAGACACAATACTTTCTAGAAGCTTTTCGATTTTTGTATTGTAGAAATCACGACCAATCGTGAAAAATATAACAACAAACAGAAATTTTTTAAAATCTTATAATGATAATGAAAAATAAAAATAAAAACATTAACAGAACGTATCCATTCACTCTTTCAAAACTCAACTTCCCGCCAAAATTTCTCAAAACCTAACAGTAACTCACTTATGATAAAACAAGAAGTAAGCGTGGCAACATGAACCATGGCCCGTTTATTTTCACCGGCTAACCGATCACTTTTCCTACATTTTTAGAGGGTGGGGGTCTTCTTTTTTTCTTTCTTTTTTCTTTTTTTTTTCTTTTTTGTCTTTTTAAATATCTGTCAGCCTTCGGCTTTGGTCGAAACTGTATAGGCCACGAGTCAGCCATATAAAAAAAGGAAAAGAAAAGAAAAACAAACCCGAGAATATAATTGTATTGTCGTCTTTATTAACTCTTTCAGTTATCCTGGGGATGGGGACAGTTGCTCTTCAGCCTAGTTTGAATAAACCCTAACTATCACACTGTGGATTGTAGGCGAAGATTTAGCCGCTGGTCAGTTTTCTACCGAATTCTGTCGAACGGTCAACTCCTAACTATATTCTCATGAACTGCTACTGCTTTGAATTCACTTTGAATTTATTACAGACATGAAAAAGTAGCGTTTTAATTTTCATCGAGAAATCTCTCTCTCTCTCTCTCTCTCTCTCTCTCTCTCTCTCTCTCTCTCTCTCTTGAAATCTGCCGACCTCCTTAATTTTAACCCAGTCAGATGGGGCAGTGGAATACGCCGACTGCATCTCTGCAAAGGGGTAAGACCCCTGAACGAGTGTCTAGGATATGACAATAAACAATCTGATAGGGCGCTCCAGTCCTTGAGATCTGGGAAATATTGAGTACTGCTTCATTGCCATAACTCCCAGGTCCACTCTGACTCGGAGTGGTAGCACCTGATAGGATCCTATCTATGAGTCATATAGAACTGTTTAACATTTAAACTTTTTGCAAACAAATGACTGATGTTAAATTGAATTGTTAGAAATAGAACTCTGTGACTATTAAACAGTGTGTAAAGAAATGACTGATGTTTAATTGAACTGTTAGTGATATATAGCAATACTTGAAACCATTTAACTCGGTGTAAAGAAATGACTTTTGATGCTTTTAAAAATGTTATCAACAAAATGTGTTACAAATCATACATATTACGTATAAAGAGGGTTTGGCTTTAAATAACCTACAAGGGTTGATATGCCATAAAACTCAACCAACCAACCAACCTCCCAAATTTGTTTAGCTATCCCTTTAAACTATTCTACATACACATACATGTACATGCATACATACATACATAAATACGTACATACGTACATACATACACACTCGGTCAACATTTATTCATACTCATATAGATACACTAGCACTCACATGCATATAAGTACACATACGATAGGCCTATATATATATATATATATATATATATAGAATTAACTTAAATCGCTAGTCGAAAATCTTCTACTAAAGTTTCACCTTAACGGATCATCAGGAAGTTTCGCCTAAACCATTCTAAGGAGAAATTGCCTTTATTCACCAAAAACCTCCACCTATCCTAAAATTTGCATAATAAAAAAAAAAAATTAAAAAAATAAAAAATAAAAAAATAAAAAAAATAAAAAAATAAAAAATGAAAAAATAAAAATAAACCTATGACATTTCCTAATTATATAGTAACCACGCTCTTTTGTGTTTACAACTATTCAACACCTCCGATCTTTTGTTTAGCATATTCTTACTTTTACAATCTGCTATTATCAATTTTTCCTCCATACAAAGATTACAGGTTCTATTACCTGCCCTATATTTGCGGCATTTCTTTATTACTTCCCATTTCATTATCGGATCTACTCCCATTTTTTCCTTAATCTCCCACACATAACTAGATAAGGCAGTGCTATATCTATATCTTTCGTGCGAAAAACTTGTTCTATGGTTATAGTACCTAGTTTTAAAATCCCCTTGGGTTGACCCAAAATATATCTTTTTATCTCTCTTATTATTCGAATCAGTATATACCTCTACTTTATACACTACACACTCCTGCTTACACTTTCCCTCGAGAGGACACCTAACCTTATCCCTACAGTTGCATTTGTCAATCACCTTATGCTTCTTTGTACCTAATTTGGCTATATTACTCCTATTTATTATTCCGTTAATGTTTGGCATGCAACTGTAACTTAATTTAATACAATTCTTATTAAATATCTTATATAATTGGCTCCCACTAGGGAAGTTTCTTTTTAATATCTTGAAGAACTCTTTTCCCAAGTTATTAACTACTTCCATGTTGTAAGGGGGATTAAACCATAAGATTTTTCTAGGTCTATTTCTCCTACCTTGTGTTCCAATTCTATCCCTATTCTTATATTCTAAATTAACCCTATATCCGTCATTTTTTAGAGCCTCCTCATATTCCTGCTTAGTTCGTTCAAAAATTTCCCTGTTGGAGGAGTTATTAGATAATCTATGCTCTATTCCTTTAGGTACATGTTTAAAGACCTGTATTGGGTGATTAGATCCCCTGTTTACATAACGCAGATCCTGGTTCTTTTTTCTAAATGGAGATACTGTTCCACTATATAAGTTTAAAGTAATATCAAGATAATCAGTTATTTTTAAATCTGTTGTTACATCCAACCTAAATCCAAAGTCATCAAACAGCTTATACAATTTTTTTCTAATCCCATCACACTTCCTCGGCGTACTTTTATCCACTATAATCAGCCCGTCGTCTCTATACAATCCATGATTATTAGGTTCCATAATCTTATTAATGTTATATAGTAATACAAATCCGACGAGTTCACAAATTTCCGCACCATCATATGCTCCGATCGAAACGTCAAAATTTCCACCCTCCCCTTTTTTTATCCATACACTATCTTCATAATATAACAATGTTTTACGACAATGCTTAATTATTTCCACCTTATCTAGAGGTATAATCATATATTCTTTAGCTAAATCTAACGCCCTATCCAATGTCTTTTCTGTTATTGAAGGATAAAAATCCTTTATATCATACTTAATAAAGGAGCACCTATTATCCTTCTCATACTCCTCAAACCACTTAATACAATCATTAGTGCTCCTCCACTGGTTGATGCTCAATGCCCTTCTAAGTGATTCACATATTTCTTGTACGATTATCTTACTAATCCTACCTATTTGAGTCTTGGCCGGGTTTATGAGCCTACATTCCGGACTCGTCTTGAAATTACTTTTGTGGTCTTTTATAGTAATAAAACAATTCTTGGTATTGTATTTTTCTACCCTATCAACAATACCTAATTTATGCGCCAACATCTTTGCTTCCTTATTTAACTCTTTTTCTAGATTAGGTGGTGCCTTCTTATAGTTCTTAACCACCTCCTTAAATATCATTTGCCTATATTTTTAAATTGCCCGACTTATCTGACTTTACAAATATTTTTCCGGACTCCTTAAATTTCCTCATGTCCTCATACATTTTTTGTTGAATATTATTGCGCATTTTCCTAAATTTTATCTCCTTAACCATTCCTATCATTTCAGCCTCAAATTTTTCCATCTCTTTGATATGGTGGGGGTGTTTCGTGGTTTTAAACCCATATTTCTCCCTTCCCTCTTTTTCTATATAGTTAATTGTATTGAGAAAAAAATATGCTTTCCACCTCATATTTTTTATAAAGGATTCTATCCTCCTCAACAGAACTAACTTATACTGATGCCTATCAGGTATTGGTATGTTCTTGTATGAATAACTTATGTTCGCTCTCTCCATAGTAATAAGAGCAAAGAAAGTGCTCAATGGACAACTCCAGAGCTTCAATATTTACTAATCAATTATCTACCAGTATTCACGGTACCGGAAAAAAACAAAAAACCCCTGGCCAGGAACAAGAGAAAAAAAAATATCTCGAATCACGGTCCAGAGGAAAAAAGAAAAAGTTTTTTGGGTAAAAAAGAAAGAAAAGACCAACCTCGTCCTACTCCTTGAAAAAAATCAAGGGGTACTAAGTCAGTGGCCAAAAGAAAACCAAAAAACCCTCCGCGAATACTGCAATGCTATAATTACTAAAGTGCTCAACATTAACCAATGGAGCCAATTATAGAATTAACTTAAATCGCTAGTCGAAAATCTTCTACTAAAGTTTCACCTTAACGGATCATCAGGAAGTTTCGCCTCTTACACAAGAAAAGTTTTATCTCGTGAACAGCACGACCTGATAATATGAGGAAAAAAATTTAGGTTTAAAAAGTTGCATGATACGCGAGTTATACCTGTTATAGTAAAATACATCAAATCTCTTTTGATTCACCCACTTAACTCTTCACACACCTAACTACTAAAACACACAAAACACAGACCCACAGACATCGACACTGGAGAAGAAAATAACAGCTACCGGATGTTGGTGAGAACGCATATATATATATATATATATATATATATATATATATATATATATATATATGCGTTCTCACCTACACGCATATCCATTATTTCATCTAAATATGTGCACCTAGAGACAGAAGAGCATGTAAAGACACAGTGGGAATTGTTTTCTCTCAGAACAAATGCTAAAATATTAAATAAAAGAGAACAGAAAAAGAAGTTTCTCAATATTATCCATTACCATCTAATTGAATGAGCTTAATATTATTAGGGTGAGTCAAAAGTTTTGCAATATTTTGGTAGCATGAGGCACAATTCGGCCGCTCCGGACTCTTTTGCCGAGATTGTGACGATGGCAAACCACACTGTGAGATAGCGAACTCGCATGATACTCTCCGAGAGCTACTCGCCGGATATTCCTGAATGGTTTAGAGAACGACCACAGAATCCACAGTTTTAATACTTCGTTAACTGATCGTCGAGGTTCTTGAAACTCGAGCGAATTTTTAACTATATGGTCGCTGTATTGTGAACAATTGCGCTTTCACCTTTCACACAAGAAATGTTTTTGTTTGCTTCCGCAGCTAGTTCGAACTCGTAAAACATAAGTTCCCGAATTAAACTATGCGGCTTTCAAATCATACACAGAATGAAGCAATACGCAACGTGTTAGCGCACACCCTACCTCAATACTATCAATCACATAGCTTCAACTGCTTCGGTGACGTATATACGCGCCGCAAACTAGTACATACCAAAATATTGCAAAACTTTTAATTCACCCTTGTATTTGAGGGAGCTTAATATCCTTTATGAATTTACCATCTTTGATATGGATGGGGGGGGGCTTAGCACACCCAGAATACTCGCTCTTACTTTAAATTGCCTTCCATTACCCAGTGTTCTCTTTCAAGTCTGCAAATAAATGTTATTCGTTTAAAACAACTTTGAATAAATCTTTAAAATGGTATGTTATACACAAGCGTGTGGTTGCAAGAAAAATAAGACTGACGAGAAGATTTAGTTTATTTTGTTTATTGAATAAATAAAATAAACAAGCGGACGAAATATCTGGCTGCCTGACAGGGGATTGTCTATCCGGTGACAAGTGGTTGCTTTGATCTGGTTGGACGGTGTTGTCGGGTGACGCTCTTAGGACAGCCGGCGATCCAACTGGCGTGTGACTTCTGCTCGGCTTATTTATATGTTCCCAACTTCAAACACTAGAACTCTAGAAAATACTACTTGCGGAAAAAAATGATTGGTTGAAAAATAGAGAATTTATAACTGAGAATTTTCTAGGGATTTTGGATAGACTATGCGCAGAGCCTATGCGCAGAAACTATGATTTTCTCAGTTTGACACTGGCCGTTGTTGGGTCAACATCCGGTAGCTGTTATTTTCTTCTACAGTGTCGATGTCTGTGGGTCTGTGTTTTGTGTGTTTTAGTAGTTAGGTGTGTGAAGAGTTAAGTGGGTGAATCAAAAGAGATTTGATGTATTTTACTATAACAGGTATAACTCGCGTATCATGCAACTTTTTAAACCTAAATTTTTTTCCTCATATTATCAGGTCGTGCTGTTCACGAGATAAAACTTTTCTTGTGTAAATAGTTGACTTAGACTGACTTTATCCTTCAGACCCGAAGTACCAACTCATTCTATGTTCCCACGCTAATGGGTATATGCATTTCTCGTCACAAAACGTCAATGAACACCACAGTTGGTTTCTCCCCTGAAATCATAGTTTCATGCATTTATCAACGGAAGGTTAAAGACCTTATCTGAATTTTTATCATTGTCTATTTTTTTTTAACACAAAATGATTCGATTTGCTTCATACCAATCTGAAACAATCTTTCATGAAAAAAGATGAACGCTATATTTCTGAATCCCATCAGACTTTAAAACATAATTTCAGTTCAATTCTTTCAACCGTTCTTCCCATTTATTTCTATAAGTTCAGAACAAGAAATTTGAAACAACAGGATTTTTACGTAAAGGTAAAAATTCTGGGAGAGTATCAACATGTGAAAAACTATGGGAGTGTGTTCATGCTTGTTAGTTATGTAGCCCATAGAAATCTACATGGAGAGCAACAAATTCCATACAAGACTATTTGGAAAATTTTGCAGAAACAGTTTTTAAAAATTACTTTAAAACAGTTGTTATTGCAAACTGACCAGAACAAAATCACACGCCGTAGTTTCTGTATAGAGATACAGGACCATTATGAAGATTAAAATGGGTTTATGGGGCGTCTAATTTTCAACAATAAGCTGGCCGTAAGTTGCAATAATAAACTTCGAGCGTTTCTCTATAAAACTGTGTATCGTGAGTGTCAATATCTTAAAAAGCTGTTTTTTCAAAGATTTTTTAAAGTTGTCATTTTATTTCGTAGACACCCTATACACTGATGTATTTGGTCTAGCGTACTCATTTTGATAGCTAATATAGTCCCAACGTTTCGGCATTTTTACTCTCCGACCTTCTTCATGTGTCTGTTGTGTTCGAAAATTCCAAGCAGGATACCGACTACGATAGATACTTAAAGAAGGCCGAAGAGTAAAACAGCCGAAACGTTGTGACTATAACAACAATCAAGATGAGGATACAAGTCCAATTACATCAGTGTATAATTATGAATGTCTCTCGTCTAAGAAATTTAAAACAAACTACAATGGTTATTTCTTAAACGGAACTGTCTGTTGAACAGAACTACCTATTGCACAGAAACGATGTTCTCGAAATGAGACCATATACCACTTTAAGGTAACATTAATTTTCGAAAAAAGATCATTATGCGAAAGAAAATCTCTAATCATTACAATAAGAGCTAGCTCTTTGTAGGTGATCATTCTACATGGTGTATACTGAACATGACGCTAAACAACATCTGATGGTGAGGCTCCAGACCTGGTAAGTGTGGAGTATTCCTTCATTGCAATTGTTCCCGGATCCCTTCTGACCCGGAGTGGTAGTACATGTTAGGGTCCCATCTAAAGGTGAAATAGATCTGTTTGAAAATTTTTCATATTTGATAAGAATACTTTATGCTACATAACAGTAATTATTTATATCAAGAATAGTTCCTTGAGGCTATAATTGTTTACAAAATATTATTATCAGTTACTTGAAACCATGTAATTGTGTGCAATACTTTAAACCATATAACTGTGTGTAAACAAATGATTATTATTAAATAAAAATAATTACTTGAAACTATATAATTGTGTATACATTATTAGTATTAGATTAGAATAATTAAAACCATGCAACTATATGTAAATTATTTGTATTAAATAGGAATACTTGATATCATAACATATTACCCCATAAGTCCCAAGCCTGACATATAGATGGTACCACCAATGAAAAATCCATATGATTTTATAAAACCTTCAAATGGAACACTTTATATAACCTTCAAATGGAACATTTTATATAACCTTCAAATGGAACATTTTATATAACCTTCAAATGGAACATGTCAAAATTTGAGCCCAATCAGATTATTAGTTTACAAATTACTGTTATTTAATTGAAGCTACTGTGGCAAATTTTCAAAACAATGGAAAAATCTGAATTTTGTGTATTGATAAAGCATCAATTTCTAATGGGAAAATACTGTTCAAGCAAAGGAATGGCTTGATAAGTGTTATTCGGACTCTGTTCCGTCGGAAACAATTGTTAAGAGGTGGTATACTGACTTAACCCTTGTTTTCAACAGAGCAGAGTCCGAATAACTCTTACCAAGCCATTGCTTTGCTTGAACAGTATTTTACGGCCGCGTTTAAAGAGGTGGTATACTGACTTTAAACAATCGTCATACAGACACAAATGATTCTAAACGCTCAGGTCACCCAAATTCGGCAGTTGTCCCGGAAAACACCTAAAAGCTCTACAAACTCGTTTTGACCGATCATAAATTGAAGTAGCGTGAGATAGTAGAAGAATTGAAGATATCAGGAGGCTGTGAATTCACCATTTTGCATGAAGATTTTTGTCAATGAGAAAACTGTGTTGAAATTGGGTGCCGCGTTTGCTTACAGTCGATCAGAAAGAACAAATGCGTTGACGATTCAGAGTGTTGTTTGCAATAGCGAATATTATATAGCATTTTTGGTGCGTTTGAAGGAAGAAATCGCAAAAAATGGCCACAAATGAAGAAGAAAAAGTACTCTTTCACCAAGAAAATGCACCATGTCACTAGTCAATCGCAACGATGGTAAACTACATGAATTGCCCAGCAAATTGCTTCTGTACCCACCCTATTCTTCAGATCTGGCCCCTAGTGATTACTGGCTGTTTGCAGACCTCAAAAGAATTCTCCAGGGAAAGAGATTTGGCTCCAATGAAGAAATAATATCAGAAACTGAGGCATATTTTGAGGCCAAAGACAAATTGTTCTACTAAAAAGGTATCGAATTGTTAGAGAAGCATTGGAATCAGTGTATCTCCCTAGAAGGAGACTATGTTGATGAATAAAGTCGAATTTTCCCTAAAAGTTACTGTTTCATTAATTAGGCCTGGGACTTATTGAGTGATATATTACTCCCATTCTATATCTTTTTTTTTTCATTTTGTTTTTTTGTTTTGTTTTTTTGTTTTTAGGTTGTTTCTGGTTTTTCTTAAAATCAAATTGTAAAATTAAAATAGGTTTGACTTTATCTATTTTAGATGTTAAAAATTCCGAAATCAATCTTAAATTTAATTGATTTGCCCTGAAAATTTTAATGAATTCTACCATCAACTATCGCTTTCTTTAAACCAATTAAAACTTTTCAAAGGAGACTATGTTGATAAATAAAGTCAAATTTTGCCAAAAAGTTGTTGTTTTATTAGTTAGGCCCGGGACTTATCGAGTGATTTGTTATAACTATGTGCAAAAAAATCTCTTAAGAAACAATTACACAAAAAATGTAAATATAAACATACAATAAACATGATTTCCTAACCTCAAGGAATAAAATAACCCCCGACGGATTGACATACCGTTGAAATCAATCTATCAAGAACTATTGGAAATTTATGAATGTTGCAGCAGACAGTGTGGCACATATATTGTATAATTGCATTCTTTTTGCGCGGGAAAGAGACCATTTTAGCTGTGCGAAAACTTCCTTCTGGATTGAATTTATTTGATCAGAATCCTGAAGTGCCTTTCTTGCTTGTTCCTTTGTGGATTCTTTTTTAGTTTCACTTTGATGTTTCTTTTTTAAGAGAAGCCAGTAACTGGTGCATTGGATGGCAAAAAGTTTCCCATGTCACTTTGCAACGGGCGAATATAAAACGTGGATTTTTTTATACGGTGACTGTTGATTGAACTCGTTTTTAACTGATTTTTATTTCTTTTTGTATGACTTATTTTTTTCTTTTATTGAGACTGTTTTATTACAGGGATAATTTATCAAAACCAGAAATAGTGACAAATAAATGAGTTTGTCTGAACCTCATAAAAAGTCTACTTATTTTTTTTAATAAAAGATAACGATAGGTATCTTTGTCTTTTCTCACAGTTTTAGATGATAGCCTGGGAGAGCTGAAACTAACCAAAATAAATATTCATGTCAGTAAATCGTTTACAAGGTAGTTTTAAAATTAGATCCAGCATATAAAAAATTTCATTTCGTATTCTTTTCTTTTTTATATTTATTTTTCTATCGATGTGTTTTTTTCTTTGTCGATTTTTTTATTGCTGTTTCTAATTCCTTTATTCTGTTTGATTGGGATAATTAATATTCATTAAGAGTCTCATCGTTCCCACGTTCACTAGGAATTCTTGAAACGGGAAATAAATTCAAATACGCAAAAAGTAAATCTTGAAGAACGCTTCCCACCGCCAGGCGGACTCATGAAAGACCCGTTGGGTTTGGTTATTCATTCAATTTCTATTAATCAAAATCGAAATTCAACTTAAACACTCAGCTCATTAAATGGCATTACTTATAATCTTTTTGTAACTTGGTGGACGCCTACATACATTACACATATTCAACAACTAAAAACAGCATAAACAAGTCCTGGTCAATGCAATAGGAAGCGATTTACTTCTTTCAGTTTTAATAAGTGGTCAGACACGTTTGATTGATTGATTTGATTTTAATGGCATATCAACCAGTCTGGGGTTATTTTATGCCAAGAGGTTAGGAAACCGCGTTCATTGTATGTTTATATTTACATTTTTTTAATTTAGTTTCTTAAGGTTTTTTGCAAACGGTTATATGATATCAAATATTGTTATCTAATTTAAATAATTTGCCCGCAAATGATTTTTTATCTAATACAAATAATTATATGGTTTCAAGTATTTTTTTCTATTTGATAATAGTCATTTGTTAGCACACAGTTATATGGTTTCAAGTAACAAATAATTATCCTTAATAAACAATTATAATTGGACTCGCCATTCTTAGAAAACATTTCTTCTGTTATTTTTAGTTCATAAAAAATAAACTTAACACAAATCTTCGACAAAACCTGTTTAACCTGATAGCCAAACTTTCTGGCTTCATAGAACATTAACATATACTACTCAATGCACACACACACACACGTATATATATATATATATATATATGTAAAGCAAATGGAAGAAAACTCAACGCACAGTCATAGTGCTATTATAAATTTATTTTGACGAGTTTTTCCTAGCCTCATCAGATGGCATAAATCTTGTCGAAATAAATTTATAATAGCGCTATAATTGTGCATTGAGTTTTCTTCCATTTGCGTTACAGAGATATTCGTTCTGTATATGATATTTTATGTGCATCCTGAGAGACATATAATATAGCCATACATCCAGCACTTCCGTAAAATTATGTGAAATCTCTCATACATTCTATATACAAATGTTCCAAACCCACAATCTCTGGACACGAATTGGATATATATATATATATATATATATATATATATATATATAAGTAAAGTTAGCGACCGTGGTCGAGGGCAACCAGGAGGCTCCCTTTTCAATAGCTACTACACCCAGGTGTAGAGGAGGGTGCTACTCCTTTCCTTGGATTGCTTCACTTTACCCTTGATACGTACCTTATATTGTTGAGTGTTAAGCAATGAGGTATCAAGTACCATTTTTAAAGTCTTTGGTATGACTCGACCAGGGATTGAGCCCAGGTCTCCCGGACCATTGGCGAAAAGAAAGAAAACGGAAAGAAAAATACATATAAATGGATTGTCGGAATTTTGGGGGTCGTTACCAAAAACCAACTTTAAAACAAATTAACAACGCAAAAAAACCCTTTGGACGTAAAGGTCCCAATGCTAAAAATAAATAAGCCGGAGCTAAAAACAAACAAGACACCTATTAAACAAGTTACAAATGCTTTATTCTATAAAGTGGACAAAAACAGACTCCAGCTAGTGGGTTGTATATCATTCCCTATGCAAGAATTGATTCATAAGCAAAACATAAAACAAAAATAACATTAAAAACATAAGCAAAAATTACATATTTCTTACATTCATTAACAAAACAAAATTAAGCTAACATTAATAATAGTATCAAAAATTACATATATCTTATTTCCCTGAAACCTGTTCCCTTTTTTCTTTTTTATTTCTTTCTTTCTCTCTTTGTAGGAGAAAGCCAAAAACTTCTAAATTCATGCTGTCTGTTATTTTTTGGAGATTTCTCCTCTTTTCTTTAATCTCTTTATTCTTTCTTTCTTTTTCTTTCTTTCTTTTTCTTTCTTTGAGTGGAAAGTTTCTTATTTTTTGGAAACATCTCTTTTCTTTAGTTTCTTTATTCTTTTTTCATTTCTTTTCTTTTCTTCCTTATCTTCTTTCTTTCTTTCTTTCTTTCTTTCTTTCTTTCTTTCTCTTTGTTCGGAGTCAACAGGTCCTTTAGACCTGAATTATTCTGGTTTATTTATCCTCAAGAAGGCTACTAAACAAATTGGAAACTTCTGGTCCGCTCGTTTCAACACAAAAATCTCCAGGCCTGCATCTCCCACAAACTTATCTATTTCTCTGCTAGACCATTCAAAAAAACTTCTGCCATGAACTATCTCCAATACATCTTCGCCCTATGATGGGTTATCGAAGAAAGAGGACGAAATTTTACTTCCTTCTCCCACTTTCAAAAAAGAACCCTTGACTATTCCCCCACCACAATAATAGCAGCAAGCCTACTATTTCGGCCAATCCGATGTTAATAAAATCAGCCCTGTTCCTTTCTTTAACACTTCAGTTGGGTGAACAAAAAATGCTTTACAATCCTGACCGTCCGTGTTGGGTACGCGGTTGGTTTGGGACCCGTTGTGACGTGTGGGTCATAGTCGGTCGAGACTGTTTGATACGATTGCCGGGGAGCCCGGCGGCAGCTTCTCGCAGGATAGTCTAACCCAATCCTCGAGCCTCAGGGGACGTCCCTTAAACTCTAACTCTGTCCGGAGAGGTTAGGTTTATCGCCTGGTGCTCGAGGCGTTCTTTTTAGGGCAATGCCAACAGAGCCCGAGGCATTTTTGTACTCGCCAGATGTCTCTGCGCTACGGCCCAGCGCCTAGACCCACCTAAATCTCGGCCTTGTGCCATACTCTCTCGTTTGATGGGGCATTTGACAAATATCTGTAGTTGGAATAGCAAACCGTTGTTCTTCTCTCAGTAAACTAGTCTTTCTTCCAAAATTATTTTAAAGAATGAGAAAATTTATTAATAATATTAATGTCCACCGACTTGTTTCAACCTGTGAATGAAATGTTCCAAGATATGAAATTATGAAAATTTTGGTGGAAGGTATATCTAGAGAAAATATTTAAGGTTATCTTCAGGGTGGGAATTTTGAATTCTGAATATATCAGTCAATGGGTTAGGCAAGATTATTTGGGTCTTATTCAACCTTTCAAGACATTATAATCCACCGAACAAAGCACCAGTCCGTATGAAAAATTACAAGAAGGCCAGTAACCAATAGAGAGATCGGGCCATTGAACTAATGGGTAGAGTGTTCGCCAATGGTCCAGGAGACCGGGGTTCAATCTCCAGGACGAGCCATACCAAAGATTAAAAAAATGGTACTTGATGCCGCCTTGCTTAACACTCAGCATTATAAGGTATGGATGAAGGGTAAAGTAGAGCAATCCAAGGAATGGAGTAGCGCCCTCCTCTACACCTCAGTATAGTAGCTATTGAAAAGGAAGCCTCGACGATGTTCGCCAACTTTACTTTAAGTGTCTTAGCCAGTCTCTTCTCCACTGGGATTAGAGGGATAAATTCAGAGTTGTCCTTCTAGACCAAATATGCGACCAATGCTTGAGAATTCAGTTCACCTTACTACTCACCCATAGCAGGATACATATATATATATATATATATACGAGGATCATTAAATAAGTTTCCAGACTTTTTTCGTATGGGCACTTTTATTGATAGTGCACACATGAAACTCTTGTCCCTTTCGAAGTAATCTCCTCCGGCTGCAATGCACTTGTACCGTTCCAACAACTTCTGGAGGCCTCATGGAAGTCCTCTTGTGTGAGCGTGTCAATGACCTTCGTCACAGCCCCTTCCATCTCCTCAATTGTCTCATAACGACAGCCACTGATAAGAAAATTTTTTTACCAGGATTAGATGGTGAACTCATAGAACAACCATTGGCTTTCTCTGTCATCACAAGATGAATCGATATTGATGAAAACGAAACACCCAATTCACATCATGGTATTTGGGGTGGTCACTAGTGATGATAACGTTATGCCTTCATTCTTCTTTCCACGTGGTCTCAGACTCAACACGGGGGCATATATTAAGTAGCTAGAGGAGATAGTGCTACTCTGGATTGAGAGGGTGGCTGCTGGAAGACCCTACATTTGGCAACAGGGCTCTGTGCCATGCCACAAAAGCAGGAGCAACCAGTGTAAATGTTGTTATCCTTGCCTTACGAGCACGTAAGTTCGTGTTTAGTGTTGCACGGAGTTCTATTTTCTCACTCAACTGGACCCCACACATAATAATCAAGGGGATTGCAATTTGGCTACCTAACTCCCCAGATTGCATTCCCCTAGATGGAGCTATTTTTGATCTTGAAACTGTACGGAATTATTTGAAATTGAACTGTTTTGACATTTAACTGTATGTAAACAAAATCTATACTTATACTAAACTGAATTGTTTGAATTGAAATTGTTTGATTAAACTGAATAGCTTGAAATAGAAATTTTTTTTAAGATTAAATTGTGTACTTATGCTAAACTGAATTGTTTGAAAAAGAAGTGTTTATTTGTATAAAATAGATTTGGTATTAAATAACCTACAAATGTTGATATGCCATAAAATCCAAACAAACAGACGATCTCCTTGTTTAAATTAGTAAATGTTGTCGGCAAGGCTGTTTTCATTTTAGTTCACACTTGTACCCTTGGGAAAAGCATGCACTCTTCTCTTCGCCTCACCCAGCTACGAATAAATAGCAGAGCATACTGGCTACTTTAGACTTAGTAAGGCAACCGAGGGCGCCTCGAGTTGTAAAATGGTGAGCAAGCTAGACAAGCAAACGTTCACGAGTTCGTGTCTCATTGGGTACCCCATTCATACGGCAAAAAGCTTAATGAATCACTTAGTAAGATAACCGTTCTACTCTGGAATTCGTGCCGGATGGGAGGTCAAAGATTGATCGTCTGGTCTCAGGAAGCCTTCACCACAGGCTTTTGAAGGGTTGAGTTTATTTATCGACGCCTGAGGTGCCCCCAAAACGGGAATGGTGTCGGGACTAAGCATTTTTTAGTCTAGCCCCTCATGAGTCTCGATTTGTGTGTGGCTCCCCACTACAAAACGACCTTGTGTCATGTATCGATTTACTGGGAAGTCGGTTAAATCCCTTCCCTAAGTAAGGTAACTGGTCGATTAGAAAGGAAAATTCTGAATCTCAAAAGCTCTGTCGACTGAGACTGTAGAATACACCGACTACATCTCTGTAGAGGGATAAAACCCCACAAATGAGTGTCCTGGATGGGACATTAAAACATCTCATGGCGAGGCTCCTGTTTTGGAGATTTAAGGAATGTGGAGTACCCCTTCATTGCCATTGCTCCCAGATCCACTCTTAGCAGGATTAGTAGAATCTGATAAGGCTCTATCAATGGGTCAAATAGAACAAATAAAACAAACTGTGGGCAAACAAATGACTGGTGTTAAACTGTGACTGTTATATAGCAATACTTGAAACCATTTAACTGTGTGAAAAAAGGAGCTCAGGCTAGTTTAAGAATGTTATCTATAAAATGTGTTTACAAATCATATATACATACTTAATATATGTATAAACAGGATTTGACATTAAATAACTGTGACGCTGCATAAATAATTATCCCAGGACGAGAGTTCATTTTATGCGCATGTGACATCGAAGGCAGTCTGGCACTTGACCGTCCACAAAATAAGTCCTAGTCAAGACTCCTATTTCGGGCATATGGTAAACTAGCAAATAATGTGGGGGTTAATTTGGGGCTAGACTGATCTCCGACGCTGGTAAGGGGGTTTCCAATTCACTTTCACATACGCCACCAAGTCCTTTGTTTTCCTACCCCCTCAGATAGCAGAAAAAACGGACTTCACGGTTAGAAAATATTAACTGTAGTCAAATTCCCAAAATTCCCTTGTAATGTTTTAAGGTGAATAAGACGTTTAGCGAGAATTAATGACAGCGATACGAGGCTGAAACAGATACGCACAGAAGAAGACGAATCGATAGAAGAAACAACACAACCAATAGATTTCAACACAAGGGTGCATTTAGAATATAACAAAGTTTTAATAGGCGACGACCAAACAACTAATGATAAGATTTAAGAAACAGTTCCTTTTTCTTTTCTCTTTTCCTTTTAAAATACTGGCAATATTAAGCCAACAGGAAGCATCAAACATAAATGTCTCTCACCAGTCCTTTTTTCTTTCTCCTTTTTTTCTTTCTTTCTTTTTTCTTTCTTTTACTTGAGAAAGTATCTAAGTCGCCGGACTGAAGCATGTAACAAAGTTCATTCACTAATTTGCTAATGATGAAACAGAATCCTTTCAGTTTCTCTCTTTCTTTTTTGAATACATATAATTCCCCAATATTTAAGAAGGGTAGAAGGAAAACAGTTTAAGTTGTTCTTATCTTGGACAAGGCTTAATGTTCAGGTTCCTTTCTTGGACGGGCGAATGACATCCGCAGAGTCGGCTGAGTGAGCGTCTTTCTAACGCTGATTTCTGTCCAGAACTAAAGATTCTTTTTGCGGGCGAGGGACCTCCCGGAGTTTGGCTGTAAACCGGTGCCTTTCTCCGCCGACTTCTGTCTTCAAACTGAAGATTCTTTTCCAAATTTCTCTAAAGAAAAAATGGCATTTTGGCGCTAAGGGTCTATGGGCCAATCATTTGACTTTTTCCTTCTCCCACTATTAAATCCGGTCACGATACCCGAGTGACCTGTATTCCTTTCTTTGTTCAACAGTTGACTTTCATTCATATCTCCTTTTAACGGTCAGTCTTAGTGCCTGTTGATTCAGATACAGGAGGGTAGGAGAATCGACCTCCCCTTCCCTCTCTCTGTTGCATACCACGTCACATAACCAACAATGGTTGATATGCCATAAAACCCAACCAAACTAAACCCGAATCTCAAACAAGGGCGCCAATCTCTGCTTCGACTCGCATTCTATCTCTGTAGACAGTATAAATTGATCGAAATTTGTTGGCAGTATTGCAGGGTTTTTTCTTTTACAGTATATATCACACAACTTTGTAATTATAAGTTCTGTACAAATAAAAACCTCTGATTGGGTCATAAATAAATGTTTATTTTTTGGTCTGAAATTTAATTATTTAGTTTAAGCGCATTCTTTGGTGCCTTTTTGTTGGAGTTCAGAATATCCACCCCTTTTTCCCTGAAATTTTGATTCAACGATCAGAATTTGCACAAACAAAACCTGAAATTATTCCGTCTTTAACATTTCAAAGCCGTTAATTATTTATTTTAGAACACTTTAAATCTTAATACTTGTCCAGAATATCTCCGGTAATATACAAAAACTGGAAGGAATTGTAGCGAGTTGAAAATGTGGTTTTAAGTGTAAATGTTAAATAAAACGAAAAATGAGGCAAAAGACTGAAACTTATTCTAATCTAAATGGTGAAATGTATTACATTCCAATATAATATTTTTGTACATTTTCTCAGAAGGATATTTGAGATCGGTACTAAAATCATTATTTTTTATGTAGTTATTTACTTATTTGAATTAACATTTTTTAATTTTTCATTTCTACAGTAGATGCTAGTTTAATTTAATTTTTGAACAGTTTGAAAATAAAGATTTTAAACTATTCCGAAGTAAGTTCTTTTTAACAATTTAAAAACATTTTAGTTTGATAATTTAAAAAATACGTACTGTTGAGAAGTAAAATATTTGGAGATAAGATGTTTCATAAAGACTTGATTGAATGTAAAACTTCTCATGTCCCCGACATTGCAAAGACCCATGGCTTTTCCATGTAATAGTGAGGTGGTGCCTCAAATCTAGAACCCCCAGGGAATAAACAATACTTCATTTGTGCGGTGCCTAGGCACCAAAAAAGACCAGAGAACAAGTGTGTGTGCACGTTCGTTTTACTAGGTTTTAACTTCTTAGTTGTCTCCCTTAGATCGATATCTTAAGAATTTCTTTTTACTTTTTTCTACTGTGTAGTGTTTTATTTTTGATAACCAGCTATCTATATAAACTATTCTAAAAAGCATTATTTCTTAAATTAAAAATTGATTGAAAACAAAAAAATATATAGTTGAAAAGTATTTTTTAAATACGAAAATAGGTACTAGCTCTAACCGACTTTGTATTACAAAGATGGTCGAGTAAAAATTGATCGTGGAAAAACAGCTCAGGTAAGTTCCTATAATCGACAGATAATCGTCTGCTTGCTCAATCAGCTGGATTTGTTTGATGATATTGAGTTAATGCCCACAGGATAAATATTTACTGATTTAAATGTCAACTTTGATTTTAATACTTGGACCTTTATTCTATAAACTTGCTAAAATTATCGCGAATGTTTGCTTTCTCCAAGGACATTTTTTCTCTTATACGCCGGTTTTATTCTCTTAGTGTTTTAAGTTTATCTTATTTCCTTTTCTTTCTCTTAAAAAAACAGAATGGACATAATATGAAAAGTGAACACCTTGGTTTTGTCCTAATTTAAAGTTTTATGTAAAAGACTAAAATTTTCAATTTCGTTATAGTTTTAAAAACACACGATGACCTACCTGCTTTTCCTTCGCAAGTGTTTAGAAAAAAACACGTGTTGTCATTCTCACTTAATATTTCAAGCATTGATATACCTCGAAAATTAAGTTTTGTTGTAATCTGGTTTTGTTTAATAAATATATTCACTTATAATTTAGTGTATGAATTGATTTTTAAGGGTTTTTTTTTCTTTCTTTTTCTCCCAAGTAGGTGACTTTAAGCATATACTTTTGATGTCCTAGAAAAAGCTAAATCAAAAAAGTTTTAAAGTTGTTCATAAATTTTCTTGTTTTATTAGAAACAAAAAAAGTCCAAATTTTCGTTTAAAATAAACAAAGAAAAAAAATTAATTAAAAGATAGAGCTGTTTTAGTAATTTTATATTATTTATTTATTTTACTTTCATCGGCAAGTCTCAAAACAACATCGATTAACTAATTTCTATTTTGGTGTTCAACTACTGTGTTTTCGCACGATCCAAATTCACATTAAAAACAAAGAATTAAATATAGTAACCTTTGTTACTGCTTTGTTGAACCCTAATCCCACTTATTTTCCCTTTTTCCTTGTTATATAATAAACATGTCGTTCGTGGACATAAGACATCAATTGCTCGGGCATTTCACCTTTTACAAAAGTCAGGTGATTATAAATAAAAACTGAAAGCCGTAATTATCGGCACCGATTGATTTATTCCATCTTTATTGTATACTTGAAGTATTCTCCGAATTGATCAGTGATTTTAATAATTTTTTAAAAATAAATTTAAGGTAAAGTTTCAAAAGAGTGTACTACTACTACTACTACTACTACTGCTACCTTGAAATTATAAAGCACTTTAGTGTTTCCTTCGTACTATCGTATGTAAAATTTCGTTTGTTACCCCTAGATTTCTGTGAAAATACTAATTTGTATGTTAGTAGACAATAAATAAAAAAGATAAGAGTTGTTATTAATAATTTTAACTAGTATTTTCTTCATTTTAATTTTGATCCATTGCCCTCTACTTTAATATATAAGAAATTTACTCCAATTAGTTTGGGGTTTTTTTGGGGGGGTTTTTTCATAGCATTGGTACCAACATAATATTCTTTTCAACAAATATTCTTACTGTTAATACCTCAATTGAGATGAATATACTGTGTAAACATTCTTCACGAAGATTGTCAAACCAGATCATCATTGCATAACTAGACAAAATAATTTACAAGTACGAAATCGATGTTTGACATTGAACAAAATTTCTCACAGCTTCTTTAAAAAAAATTTATAAAACTGAAATTTTTAAAAATCGAAAATTTATTTTCTCTGTCAGATTATTCTTAATACTATTCTATCTAATTATTTTTGACTGATAGCTGAGCAGGATGATACTAAGTTCAACGTAAAGTTGGGCGGGTTTCAATCCCAACTTGAAGCGACCTACGTGTCTTGCAACACTGAAGAGTTGTGACACAACGAAATCGTCTGTCTGTGAATCACACACACACACACACATATATACACACACTGGAAGACAAGAGCTACTAACTGCAGAATTGAACTGTTTTAAACCAAATGGTTTTAATTTTTTCCACTCTCCTTTAACAACTGCTTCACACACATTCAATATTCAACTCAATTTGCTATCCTTTTCACAATTCCAATTTTGTGGAGAACATCTCCAAGATGAAGCAATATTTTTTTTTGTCTTATACATGGCAAACTAACTTTTCTGTCTGTCAATTTGGTGATTTAAATTAATTGAAATCTAGTTTGGATTGGTTTCTTTGTTTAATGACATATCAAAATTTGTGGGTTATTTAATACTAAAGCCATCCTTCTAGAAGAACAGTGATGGTGCTATTTAACCCATAGCTGGGAGGATAAGGGGGTTCATACCTTTCCCAAGGGTATTTGTCCGAAAGTGAACGTAATAGCGCGACTGGAGTTCGAACTCGCGTGCTACGATTTCACAGACCATCGCTTTAACCATTACACCCCCTAATTGAAATCTAGAAGCTCTAACAACTGTTTTTTTGTGAATTTTGTGATAACTTTTTGATCAAAATTATTTAAATTATTTTTGAATTTTTACAGCATTCTCTGGAAGATCAAGTGACTGCAAACGGCAAACCTCTTCAAATCTCTAGTGTCCGCTTTTGGTATTCTTTTCAACTTCAACAGTCCTGCAGGTAAATAACATTTTAGCTTGAATCTTTCTGTTCTTTTTTTTTTTTTTTTTTTTTTTTTTTTTTTTAGAGTCATTAGAACTGTTTCTCTTTATTGTTCTTTTTACTATTATTATTTAATAGTTTCCCCCTAAAAAGTGTCCTGTGTGTGACACTAAACTACATCTGATGGTAAGGCTCCAGTTCTGGATATCTGGGGAGTGTGGAGTACCCCTTCATTGCCATTAATCCCAGTTCCACTGTAACCTGGAGTGGTAGTACTTATTATGGTCCCATCTAAGGCTCAAATTGATCAGTTTGAAATTTATTAATATTTGATAGAAATACTTGATTCCATATATCTATAAATTATTTGTATTTAGAATACTTACTTGAAACTATAATTCTTTTTTAAGGATTATTATTTGTTACTTAAAACCATATAACTGGGAGCAAACAATTGACTATAATCAAATAGAAATGATTACTTGAAATCATATGATTATTAGTATTAGATAGGAATACTTGAAACTATACAACTGTGAGTAAATTATTTGTGTTAGATAGGAACATTTGATATCATATAACTGTACAAGAAACTCTGAAGAAACTACACAAAAAAATGTAGATGTACAATGAATACGATTTCCTAACCTCTTGGCATGAAATAACCCTAGAAAGCTTGACATGCCATTAAAATCAATCAAAACTATTAGTAACATTCTGTTCACTCATCACATTAAACTTCACACCACATGAGCCATTATTATTTTTCTCCTTGAGAATTTTTCACACCAGGTTTTCTTGTAGTTCTTACTTGAAGTCTGAATGACGACAGGTCTCCAGGACTTTTCTAAATGTTCTAGCTGATTTTAACAGTGCTGTGGTCTAGATGGTTCCAAATCTCTTTTTCAAGCCTTTGGGGACTATTCCAAGGGCACCAACTTCAATTGATATTACCATCACTTTCATGTTCCACAGCTTTTTCAGTTCTCTGGCTAGATCCAAGTATTATTATAGTTACACCAAACTATATTTTTGGTGAGGACTTATAACTTGATAAAAGTTGTTGAAAGGTTAATGTTTATGTACCCTGATAGCCATTGCTTGTATTTCAAATGTAAATACTGCACAATTTTTTTTTTTTTGTCATTATTTTCTTGTCACCAAAAAAAAGCATAGAAAATATAGATCATAAATTTTCGGGTAAATGCCTGTATACCATTAAAACTAAAGATTGTTTAGCTAATCTGATGGACACAAAGGAAGAATCCAGTTATTATATTATATTTTAAATAGAACTCCTAACTAAAATGTTTTGAAATTTTCAAAAAGAACTAATTTAGTAAAAACATGTTTTGTCATCTCATTTGACCACAGAGCATGTTTTTAGTATATTAGTTTTTTAGAAACTATAGAAGTTTTGGTGGCTATAACTCTAGCTATTCTTGAGTTATGTGATAAGACAGAAAAAAAATATGGTACATAAATTGTATTTGGATTATCCAAAATATTTCTCGACAAATTAGAAAAGAACTATTCCGAGTCCATCTCTTTTGAACCATCCGACTATTCTACTATTTAACCTACTTTTGTTTTATCATTAAATGTAAACATTTATGAAGACTTTTTTTTTCCCTAATGCAAGAAAAACCATCTATGTCATAATTTCTTTGAAATAATGGATTATCATAAAAAATCAATTTGGTATAAGGAATGAATATTGGGGGGGAAAACATCTAAGCACTGTGTATAGTTTTAAACAATATTACAAAGGGTACTGAAAAGTTCTCTACTCAACCAAGATGGGAATGATCTAAGACCATAAAACTTACATGCATATCATTTTCTTTAATTTTGCAAATTCCCTTCTCAATTGGACTGCAAACTTTTTATCATATACAAAATATAAGAATCTTGTAAATGACAACAAAAGTTTAACTCTTGAAATAACATGGCAACATTATTTATGACAAATTCCATATATGTGAAAATACTTATTTGTATGTTAAGTAGACAAAAATAAAATAAACCCAAAAGTTTTTGTTGGTGTCAATAATGATGATATAAATGTGGTGTAACAGTTATGAAAAATGGCCTTGATGGGCCAAGTTGAAATTCTGGACAAAGCTGGTTGCATTTCACTAATGTTCTTGAGAAAGGCATCAATCTATCCTTCTCCCCTCGCTCTCAGTAAATAGTAGAGTAAACTGAACTCTCTAGCTTTATAGTAAGGACAACCAGACTTGGAGAAAGAAAACTCTAAATTCAAAACCCCTACCAGCATAGAAGGCTATCTTGCTATGGTAGAATGATAAAACCAGGAGCTGGATTTCCTAAGGATGGAGTCTGACATTGTGTTCAATCTCATTCTGGTAGCTTCTGTGATGATGAGAATGCCAAGTTGTGTAGTAACTTGGATGATATCACTGTCATAAAAAAGGAGAAGTACAACATGGGCAACTTCTGGTATTCTATACAATCTTGTGCAGACCTGTGCCAGGATCCAGATGTAGATGCATGGAGGCTTGTGAGACAGACAGATGCCAGATGTAAGTGATGTCATTCATGAATTGGACACAATTAAACATTTATTTGTTACTGCATATACAGGCACACAGCAAATTCTAATGATGATCGGTGGGAATCAAATATATATTTACCCAAATCGCTTTGCTGTGGGCAGGATGTGACACATGGTCAATTTTTAAGCAGAGTAAAACTTAGTTTAAATTCAGTTTGCCTAACCAAGGCTAAAGAACTCAGCCTGCCTTACTATTTACATATTGCTGGGAGGAGAAGAGATGGATTTTTACCTTTTCCCAAGAATATTTACACAAAGTAAAACACAAACAACCTCATTCAGGAATAGAGTAATAATTGTATATTTTAACATATTTTACTTATATATCTTATTATTTAATGAAAAAATATTATTTGACAACTATTCCTCTTGGATGTATTAGATATATTCATTCAGTTTTATGCAAATTATGCAATAAAAAGTCAAAGTTGAGCATATAACCAAGTTGGTGACATTTTCATCATAAGGTCAAAAACTAAGCAGTTTACTAAAAACAACAGCTGACAGCTTAGCTCTTTTTCTGGGACTAAAAATAATATAAGAAATTTTTTAAAAATTCAGTTTACTACCTAGATTTTTTTTGTTTTGTTCTAATTTCATGGTTGATGAATTTTTTTATATATACAATGTAAGTAGATTTGAAACCTTTTCAGTATTTTTATATCTATTTATTTACTTATTGTACCTACCGCCCAATCAACTGGGACTGTAGAATACTCCAAATGCTTCTCTGTAAAGGGGTAAGACTCCACCCAACAAGTGTCCTGGATATGACATTAAACAATCTGATGGTGAAGTTCCAGTGATGCTGGGGCTTTGAGGAATGTGGAGCACCCCTTCCTTGCCATTGCTCCCAGGTTCACTCTCGCCCGGAATGGTAGCACCTATCTATGAGTTAAATAGAACTAAACTGCATACTTATACTAAACTGAATTGTTTGAATGAGAACCGGTTTGACTAAACTGAATAGCTTGAAATTGAAATGTTTTTGACAAACTGAATTGTTTAATATAGAACTGTTTTGATATTTAACTGTGTGTAAACAAAATCTATACATATACTAAACTGAATTGTTTGAATTAGAACTATTTGACTAAACTGAATAGCTTGGAATAGAAATATTTTTAACAAACTGTTGGTTATGCTAAGCTAAACTGCTTGAAATAGAACTGTTTTGACATCAAAACTGTGTACTTAAGCTGAACTGATTTGTTTGAATTAGAACTGTTTGACTAAACTGAATAGCTTGAAATAGAAATGTTTTTGACAATTAAACTGTACTTATGCTAAACTGAGTTGTTTGAAATAGAACTATTTACATAAAAATGGGTTTGGCATTAAATAACCTACAAAGGTTGATATGCCATAAAACCCAACCAACCGTACTTATGCTAAACTGAATTGTTCCATAACTGTTTTGACGTGTGGAGAAAATCTATACTTATACTAAACTGAATTGTTTGAATTAGAAGTGTTTGACTAAACTGAATAGCTTGAAATAGAAATGTTTTTGACAATTAAACTGCGTACTCATGCTAAACTGAATTATTTGAAATAGAACTGACTATTTGTATAAAAATGGATTTGGCCTTAAATAACCTACCTTCATTATTGAGATATGACATGCTTCACACTAAGGGGGATAGATAGACTTAACATTCCCATAAAAATATTCTTTTACTAGACAAATCAGCAGACAAACCAAGTCATAAAATTATTAGCACACCAACTCTATAATTTTTCTGTGACACCTATCCTAGGCAACCATTTTCTACCGCATCCCATCACTTTTACTGAAATATTACAGCAGTAGTGGAATTGATTTATTTTTCTAATTCCTTAAAATCTAACTCTACTTGAAAAATAAACCTGCATACAAAAAATTTCCATAACCAGATATTATACTGATGTATTTAAAAGATGGTGGAATACAGTAACAGTTTATAAACACCGACATTTATTAACAAATCCTCAGGCAAGTTTGGCTGCTGCTCTAGAATACACCAGCTGCACTTCTGCAGAGGGGTAAGATGCTCCCCACCCACCCCCAATAAGACTTACCTGTTGGCCGTGGATGGTTACCTGTAATGCTTGAGGATGGGATCCTGGTGGCTGAGCAGTCCGTGACCTACAACATTCCACTTTAACCCTTATTGGGCTAGATGGGTGGTCATAGAGGCCCAATCCAATCATGTGGTTGGTCATGTCAAGCCTTAGCACCTAAATGATTGTACCAACAATATTCTTCAAATTACTCTAGTCTCAAAGAAGTAACCAACCTTATTTTATCTTAAAGGTGCAAGGTGGTGGTGGTGACGGCTGAGGGTCAATTGCACTTAGATAGCAATACTTAAAACCATTTTTAAAAATAAAGTTACCTACAAACTATTTACTTACAAATCATATATATATGTATATACACACAGGAATTAGTATTAAATAACCTACAAACATTGATATGCCTTTAAATCATATAACCAAACCAAACCATTGTTACTTAGTTTTTCACTAGGTGATCCATACTTCTGGCCTTGTGCTAAACTTAGTTAATGACAAATCCTCAAGATTTTCTATTGATTGAATTCTACAAACTATTTTGAAGTAATGTAATTATCTAAACAGATCATTTTCTGAGTAATGTAACATTAAAATTTCAGAAGTAAATGGTTAATTTTTTTACAAAATTTTACATATGAAATCATTGAAATAATTTAATTAGTCTTTAGTTGATAATGATATACTTTTTTTAAAAAAAGATTGAAGATTTTATATTATAAATAGAGAAAAATAGTATAACATATTTCAGTTGTAAAAAGAATTTTATATTAGACACAAAAACAGATATAATTGAATACCATGCTTTATTAATTATCTATTAATACAGTAGAATCTACTTATGTATAAGTGTTGTATAACCACATACAAATAGAAGCGGAAACATAGTCAAGAATAATGACGAACTTCAATGAACGAATAAACACACTTCTTTATAAAAATATACCTCTCACACTTTATTCTCGAAAGGGTTGATGTTGGTTGTGTGTGAGAGATGAGCTGGAGACGAGGACAGACTGCTATAGTGACCCAGCAGTACTTCTTTCTCATCTTGGCTGGGTTGCTCAACCGTGGGTCACTGAGGACCCAAAGCCCTCTGTCTGCCGTTGGCTTTCAATTCGGCATCTTGTCTCCAACTGCCTCAAACCGTCTGTGCCCTGGTTATATTATTGTTTAATGCCCACCTGCTTCCACTGTTCTTCCGCTTATTTACACAGGTGCATCTCCTGATTGACGGCTTGGTCGAGGGTCAATATATAACATAAGGTGTACATGACCGGGAAAATGATTGATATTTATATATCCATAAAAGATGAATGGAAAGAACAAAATATCTGCCTTCTGACACTTCCCATTCAAGGGCTTGAGCCCATACTAATGTAAAAGTTGTGCATTTCAATTCCCATAAAATTTAATTATTCTTGTAAAACAAACATGCATGCATCTTATTTTAATGACAAAATATCCAATGTACTTAAAGATAGTAAAAGGTAGTGAAAGTCTATTAATATGAACACAACAAATTCCTCTTCATTTTCTATTGTTTAAATTGTGAAAATTTTTATATTCTAAAAACTTTAAATCAAAGTATTATCTAAATAACATTTTCTGTAAAAATCAACATTCCAGAAACTACTGGTTCATTTTTTTAATTAAATTTTACATATGGAATCATTTAAATCATTTCATTAGAGTTAAGCTGATTATTTTTATTTTGACATTTTCTGAATTATGTTTACATTTTTAATATTCTTTTCACTAGTTTCATTTATCTATTTAATTTATTCAATATACTTTGTTGTATGCTGGGAAGGTTAAGGTCAGATTTATATTTTCATTTAGTCAGCCCTATTTTGGAAATTGATCAGTTTGTAATGAAAAATTCACTACAAAGGGTGAAAGAACAAATATGTATAAAGAGTCTTCTACAAAGAACTTTTTCTTCATATTTAACATTTTTTTTTTGGTATGTGTGTGTGTGTTTATATAATGTTCATATCTCTGTATCCATAGAATCTTGCTAAAATTTAAAGCAAATTTGATTAAAACATTTTTTTTTTTCTCCTAAGCATTGCCAGTCACCTTTGGTAGTATATAATGTTCCATACTGCTAGATTCTAAAAACTTTAGAGTAATAGTAATTGTCTATATTTTTGGGATGAGGTGTTTTCATTGATTATGCTTTTCGGACTGACTTCCTCATCTAGGTTGTCTTTTTCACAACGTTTCGGCCGTCTGATCCTCCGGCCTTCTTCAGGTTTATCTCGAACTCGGGAACTCTGGAATTTCGAACCCAACCCTTTATTGTTCCGGGGGTACCATGTTCTTATTCCATTAAGGCCATTGCTGCTGCTTAATGCTGTCACTGCTTCTATCGACGCTGTCACTGCCACTGCACTCAGGATTGAACTCAGCACCTTGGGGGACTTCCAATTTTTGATTCAACGCCTTAGTCGCCTCGGCCATGTGTCTCTTGGACGAAGATGTATCAATTTTTGGGACTATTAAACCTAAGTTCTTACTCTAGGTTCTCTCTCACGATTAGAGGTTCCCAAATCGTGTTCAGTTCTATACTCGGTCTGCTCAGGAGGTTGTTATGTCCTAGCATGTGAGCTGTTTCTTTGAGTTTCCTCACTTTCCAGTGGGGCTCACTGTTTATTATTTTAACTTCATCCCAGAGGGGGCGATGGTCACCCTTTTCCTTCCATACATGGTAGGCTATACCCGACTTGTCCGTTTCCCCTCTAGTTACTGCTTTTCGATGTTCTTCCACCCTTACTTTAAGAGGGCGGCATGTTTCGCCCTTGTAAACCTTGCTGCAGCTGCAAAGTAATTACCTGAATATTCCATTATTCTATGTAATGTAGCATAGAAATTACTGGTTCATTTTTCATTAAATTTTACAGATGGAATCATATCATTAAATTTCAGCAAATAACTTTTATTTGAATGTTTTAACTATTTTTTATGCATTTTTTGTTTTGTTTTAGGATTTTGTGCTGCTTTGACTATTGGAGATGTCCTAAGAAGAAGAAAATTCAATTGGCAATAGAATGTCACATAGCCAATTGCAACAACAAGTTCTTTCATTGTACCGCCAACTCCTTCGAGCAACAAAACACAAACCTGGATTTGATTCATTTATCAGACACGAATTCAAAAAGAATAAAGACATACCAAAACGGGACATTATGCACATTGAACATGCACTTCGAAGAGGCAAACAGAAGCTGATTCTTTTTCAAAAGAAAGAAGTTCAAAGTTTAGGTGTTTTCACGAAGGATGAAGAAGATCCTACAAAGTAAAAATTAATTTTGGTGGGGAAAAAATTATCAAAGAAAAACAAACAATGTTTGTCAGGGTTCTGAGAAAAGGGTCTCGATGGTGTCTCCACCGTCATCTAAGCAGTAAATCCATGACTGATGGCTTGGCTGCCCTTAAAAGAAATAATGGGGCACCTTTACCTCTAATACCAGCTCCCACTAATGAGGTGGCTATGCCAACAATGCTGGAAAGCCTCATTGAAAAAGTGTTGCCTGCTTTTCCTAATGGTATTCAATGTGCCTATGCCTATGGATCTGGAGCTTTTCAACAACATGGCACAACAGATATTACTAAGAATATGGTGGACTTTATTTTTGTTGTTGATGATCCTATAGAATGGCATGCACACAACATTGAAATGAACAAGCCACATTACTCTTTTCTTAAGTTTCTAGGACCCCGTGGTGTCAATCATATTCAGAAACAATACGGTGCAGGTATTTACTTCAACACCCTTGTGCCATTTGAAGGTCGCTTGATCAAATATGGAGTTATTGGTACCGACCGCCTAATAACCGATCTGCTTGACTGGGAGACACTCTATGTCAGCGGACGACTCCACAAGCCAGTGCTGACTATTAAAGAGCCAACAAACAATGAGTTAAAAGTTGCTCTGCAGATCAATCTTCAGAGTGCAGTTCATGCAGCTCTAATCCAACTGCCGGATACATTCAGTGAAGAAGAGCTCTACACATGCATTGCTGGCCTTTCGTACTTTGGAGACTTCCGTATGACAGTTGGGGAGGATCGGCACAAAGTGGCTAACATTGTTAAACCAAACATCTCAAAGTTTCAAGCCCTTTACCAAAATATTCTAGACTCTGAAGAGCATTTATTCTTTAATGATCTCAAATTGGTCTATGAACAATATCCCAATCATATATCACAATATCACCATCTGAATCTGTTGCCAAAGACTGTCCATATCAATCTTGTGGCATTAGGAAAACAATCTCATGCCATCCCAGACACTGAAGAGGTTATTAGAAATCTTGCCAACAATCCTCATTGTGGTGAATATGTGGCTGATTCAATTGCACAGATTGTTAAGCGGTCCAGTTGGAGCCAGTCTTTAAAAACTGCTTTCACTGCTGGGTTTGTTAAATCTGTTAAATATACTTTTAAGAAAGTACAGAAAATGGTAAAAAGCTTACAAAAGTAGTTATAAATATTATTCACTGAAAGGCAGTTTTCTGAGGATAAGTGTTGCAAATTCAAATCTTTCGCTATAGGTTTATTCTATTATTTATGATCCATACTGCTAATTAACATTAACTCAGGAGTCACATTAAAAAGCAACAGAAATATGATGAAAGAAACACTAGTTAAAATTTTATACATATATATAAATAAACAACTGAGAATGTTTAATTTCAGAAATTATTAAAATATTTGTATTGTTTAAAGTGTGCATTCAGTATTAAATGATGTTTTCAGGTTGTTAAGCTGATTAAGTTCATTTTTTCCTAATTATTCTGCTGTGATTAGTCCATTGTTTAATGCTCTTTTAAAAATATGCTTACCATAAACCTTTGAAAAACCAACAACAAACCAACAATCTATAAGAATCCTTTGTACATTCACCACAATCATTCTATTGTCTATTGGAAGGTGACTAAATTTCTTTCTTAGACCGAATTATAAATTCTCTTGATTTATGAATGTTTAAAAGGAGATAAGGTGGAAAAAATAAAGACTGATAGCATCAAGTGCCGTTTTCTCAAGTTTGGTGGGTCAACATTGGCAGAAAAGTTCAATTCTCAGGTCACACCCTCAAACAGGGAATATAAACTTGTTGGAAAAGGTATTGCAGCCTTTCCTTTCCTTTTGTTAGTTGGTTTTGATGATTGGCTTCAGTCTTTCAGGTTTTGCCAACTTACCCTGTCCAAAACTCTTACTTCTAATTTCTCTAGAAGTATCTTAATGCCCAACTCCTTGAGGAGATGATGTGGCATCTGAGATTCATCTCACATGTTTTATAGCTTGAATTCATTCATTTCTTTTTTTTTTTTTTTGACTGGAAATGTGAATGACAATCCCAATTTTTTTTTTTTTTTTTTTTTTTTTTTTTTAAATCAGTGTTATTACCTATAGATTTTTTTTTAAATTCTACTTTATTTCCAATCTCAAAACAGATGAATACATGTTTTTGTAACAGAAAGATTGAGTTTTTTGAATTTGTGATGAAGCATATCAGATTTTGACTAGTTTTTTTTTTTTTGCATTCACATTGTTCCAAGGCCATTAAGTAAATAAAAGCTGTTATAATAAAATTTTCAAAATACGAATTAAAAATCCCTCTTGATAAATTTGTTGGATTATTAGATGTGCCATTGTTTTTTTTCTCGTGATCTTATGTAAACTAAGCTGAATTGTATTTCATTTGTTGTTTTTAATCACCATTTCAGCTGGTGACTTCTCTGGTCATCATCAAGTATGTTTTGCATACAATGACCTCACTGTAATTGTAAAACAGAACCTTTTATTTTATTTACAGAAAGTATGCTGTAAAAATCCTTTGCTTATCACAGCCATTGTCCTCATTAGGGACTGAACTCTTTGTGTAGATTATCTAACTTGCTTATTGTTCTGCTCTCTTATTTAATATACAAACTCATCCTGGTAATAAATTGTCTACATGAATAATTATTTTAACAGCAGTCCTAATCTTTGTGGTTATAGTCACTATCATTCCATTACCTGTTGGTAATTTCACTTTACAGGCTTCTGATTGTTATTCTTTTTCTGTTTTTGTAATGTTCAGCTTGAGGTATTTGTCTCAATGTCCATCTCAACACAGCAATCAGATATAATTTGATAAAGAAAGAACAGATATTAGGTTTAAGACTAAAGTTCCACCACTTAATTGTCCTTATGATTATGTTGCAGTTGATCTGGTCATTATGAATTCAATCTCTGGCTATACACTGATTCAGTGAAACTAAGAGAAGCATCACTAGGTCAAATTAAAAAAAAAAATTTTCTCAAGGAATCAAGGTTCTCTAGAAATAAAGGATTCAATCTTGATAAAATCAATGAATAAAACTAATAATTCATCTCTGAAAGTATTAGAATGATACAGATTAAATTATGAAAATAAAAATAAAAACTAAGTTCTAATATGAACATTGAACCAACTAACATTTCCCAATAGATGTCAAAATATCCTTTCAATTTCAAAAAGAACAGAACATAAGTTTTATTTGGAAAAGAACCAATCATTAATCAATAGATGAAACTAATTAAAGGGAGTGAATTCACCAATGAAAAGTCATTCCTAGCTTGATGCGAAAAAGAATCAAAACAAAACAGACAAATCCTACTATTAGAAACTTGAGTCAAGGCAGTAAAGTAAGAAAAAAAAAAAAAAAAAAAAAACAGTGGCATCAACACTGATTAAATACTTTTCCTTTTGAAGCCTTAAATCCAAACTGAATGTCATATGAGGGGGAAAGAATCATAAGTAACTTGTGATGTGAAAGTTGGAATATTCAGGCCATTATAGATTTTTCTCACATCTAAAGTAAAGTAAATGTATAGCCTCCCCACCCCACCCCCCAAAAAATTAAAAGATGCTCAAGGGGTTAGTTATCTGCAATCAACCCAAGAAATAATTCATAAAGTTTACTAAATAATGATCCTGAAAGGCAATAGTGATGCTAAAATTAAAGTGTTAAATGCTTTCTTTACATGAAAAGGTGAAAGTTCTGAACTTAATAAAAAGAGAAAAAAATTGTATGCTTGAGCAATTTTACCAGTATATTGTTATAATTGTTTTACTATTGTTGTTAATTGGTAAATTAGGTAGTATAAGAGATTAAGTTTCATCATTAGGTAGGTATGTATGTATAGGAAGTCTCAGGTATCTAGTGGGGATCTCGGAACACTGTCACAGATAAGGGAATACTGTATTCCCCGAGTAGATTTCTAATATAATCAACCAGTTAACAGAACACCATCCACTTTGTGGAGATAATTAATGTTCTGATTCATTGCAACCAGATGGTGAGTCTAGACATTAAGAGTCCCTACCTAATAGTTTCTTTCCTTAGGAAATGTAACAATATACTAATAGACAATGTTAACATCTTCATTAGGTTGTGTAAATCAGTAGGATTGCCAGTATTGGCAAATATATATAAAATGCTTTGAGGAAATTACATCAAGAATGACACTATTGAAACCAATCATCTGGATGATATCTTCAACCTTTTAGTTTCATCAGGAATACGTGCTGGAATGACCGAACTCTGTGAACTCACATAGCTAATGAAGAAAAAAACAAAACAAACTAGCCTTCCTAGATGTGTGGAGGAGATGCAGAGAGTAGGTGTTAAAGACAACTGTATATTGTAAGCCAACATTACATTGTATAGGAATCTAAAATCAGATAAAGAAAGGGAATGTCCATTATCAACATAACGCCAAACTCAAGTGTTGACTCCAGGAAGAATATTGGCTTTCACAAGTAGAAGTACAAGGATGTATGACTATTATGGTCAGCTTACCTTACATCAGAGGCATCTGTAACCCATACAACATAAGATGGTACTCAAAAGCAGTTACACCTTTCAGATGACTTATTACAGTCAATCACAAGAACATAAACCATGTGTATATATCACATTCAATTAAGTTGTGGCAGGGAAGATAAATAGAAACTCAGCTACCTTCAGAAAGTAAGGGTGGAAGATCATCCAAAAGCTGTAATTAATAAAAGTCAGATATCACTGATTATGTATTGGGTTTCTTACCCCTTCGGAATGAAGCCAGAATAAGGTGATAACATCCTTTCTGGGCCTAGCATAAAATTAAACACTACATTAGGTTTAAGGCACAAAAATACAAACACTTTTTACAGGAAACAATTGGCTAAGCGAATATCCTGAGCAAACAGTTTAGTAAATTACTACTCTGGTTTAGTAGATTTAACAAAAATAACATCACAAGGCTGAATTAACTAAAATACAATATCTCCTCACAGTGGAATGAGAACAGTCTACTACTATAGATTGAATAAAGAGTTGTTTGAAATTCAGTTACCAAGAATCTGAAGTCCAGAAGCTTTAACTGCCAAAATGTTATAACTACTATGACAAAAGTTCAAATATATATATATGTGTGTGTGAATCACATCTGTTTTGGTATGTACATGTCGATTTATGACTCAGAAGAGAGGCCATAGAGCATTAAAATTCCCTATACACTTTAATGTCTATAAGGATAAATACAAAATTTAGTTGATTTTTACTGATTAAATGATATAATTCAATTAAAAATCAATTGATTTGTGAAAGCCTTCACAATTAAGTACAAAAAAAAGGCACGAGCAACTTTTCAGTTCATTTTGACACCCATCATGTTTGAATATCGGAGATTCCATAGGCAAAATCTGAATTAACACTTTTTCAAAAATTACTTTGTAATTTGGTATTGTAAAAAAAAAAAAATTCTTGATTTTTTGGAGAACTTTTAAAAAAAAAAAAAATCATGAAAAAGTTTCGGACCCAGGGGTACTTTTTTTTTTTTTTTTTTTTTTTTTTAAATACTATTCTAAATATAAAGCTAAAAAGGTTTTAAAATGAAAAATTTTACTTTTTATTTTTTTCTAAGCTTCTTTTTATTGTAAGGACTCACTTTTATTTCTTAGCCTATTTTTATTGTACCTACCTATAAAGTTAGATTTTTATCAATAACTCAAAAACTGATTCTTTTAAATGAATACTTCTCATATTTCTTAAAACAAAATATATTAATTTGTCATCAGTGTAATAAAATTCTTTTTTTAAAAAGAGAAAAACTATTTATAGAATGAACAAATACTTTTTACTTGAATTAATATGCAAAATTTTCCACATAAAAATAAAGGACACATTTTTAATTCTTTGTTTATTTTTGTTACATTTTTATAGAATAAAAAAAAATAAACATTTTTTTATCACTGTAACTCCAAGACGAATTAAGAACTGAATTTGAATTTTTGTAATATTTAAAAAAAAAAAATGACTTTAAAAAATGAAATCATAATGTTTTAAACTACTCACAAACTTAGGGGTATATTTTGAAAATATTTTAAATGTAAACAAAACAAAAAATTCCTAAAATAAAAGAATATTGTAATACATAAATTCTTAGATTTTTTTTTATTGTTAAATTTTTAGAGGGTAAATAAAAAATTCAATTCAAACTCTGTTGCTTTTTATGAAAGTTATTAACTAAAAATTTGTACTGTAACTCATTGTAAAAAAGTAAAAATTTATTGGAGACAAAAAAAAGAAAAAAAATTATGAAAATGTTTCAAACCTTTCACCAGAATAGGGTTATATACTTTTATATATAATTTTAAATGCAAACTAAAAAATAAAAGAAAAAATAATTTGTAAAATAAGAATACACTTTTAATTCTTAGCTTGCTCCTTTCTGTCTTACTGGTGTTCATAAAATCCTTTTAGTCCACTCATGAACCAGATAATTTAGCTGGTGTAGTCAACTAATTTTCTAAATGTACATTCAAAAGAATATATGGTTTCATAGAAATGAATAATTACAAAATAAAAACATTTCTGCCAAAGAATTTTAAGCTAACAGTTTAATTCAAGTGTTTCATACTTACGCTAAACTCAGTAAATGATAACTGTTTTATGAACTTTGACAGTTCCTACAAATCCAGATCCACTTTTCTTTTTGAGGTGGGACTCCTCATGGCATAGTGGCTAACATGCTGGGCTGCAACCTTAAAAGTAAGTGAGGTTCAACTCCAGTTGCACTGAAAACATTCAGTTTTGGACTAATACCCTTGAGAACAGTATGAACCCTCCTTATTCCCCTAGGCACAGGTTAAATAGTATCACTGCTGTTTTTCTACAAGGATGGCTTTGGCATTAAAAAAGTTGATATGCCACTAAACTAAGAAACTAACTTTTCCTTTTAAGTTATAGGATTTAGTACACATCCTATCTTAAAATGATTCTTCATTAAAGGCACCGATATCGTCATAAAAAAAAGAACAAAACTTTATTTTATTTCAATTTAAAGTCAGCTTTCAATTCTAATTAAGAACTACACTACCTTCAGTATCAACTGAACTTATATCTCACACATACAAACATTGATAATTTTTGGTGATACTGGAGGTCTAAATTATTAAATCAAGATGTTACACACACACACAAAAAAAAAATACCAGAGACACTGAACCACATAAAGCAAATTTCTGTACTTATATATTTAATTCACCTGGTTAAAAAAAGTTTGTCCGAATATTCAACATTTTTGATTTTGTATGGCAAACATTTAGGATAAAACAAATTAGATTTCCTAGATTCCTAGGAGCTTAGTTTCCAGGAACCAAATTTCTAATCATCAAATATACAGTTTTCATATTCTAATATCTCAATTAAAAAAGAGATTGCATCATATGTTAAAATAAATAAGAGAAAATGGTAAGTTATTGGCAGAGGAGAGGAGAAACTTGGTGAATGTTCAATTGAAAAACGAAAACAAAACCAGTCTTTTTCTTTTTGTTTTTTTAATTGATTCATTTGTGGCATCATCACATAGAAAAACCCTAATCATCTTTTTTACAGTATATTTTTTTTATTTTGAAAATTTTATCAATGATAATGACAGGTCATGTTATGGATGAGATGAATGGAAATGACCATGGAAACAGCTGAAATGTTCTTTAGGATAATAACCTCATTTACAACCAAGATTAAGAACAAAAAAAACAAAAAAAATTAAAAGATGATGTAAAGAAAAGGAAGAGGCAAGGTAGGGAGAAAAGGGGAGGAAAAGAAAGAGTGACTGTAAGAGGTTAGAAGGTTGGGGTTGGGTATAGGAAATTTAGTTTATGAGATTGAAGTAGAGTTTGGATCACCGAGCAATGTTTGGAGGTATTCCTGGATAAAGCGCTGCTCCATAACTGTACTGAAGTGCCTGAGTTGAGGGCAACAATAACTGGTTTGCACGAATTGCCCCTGGAAACAATGTATGGTAGTTTGGTAATGGAACATAGGCAGCAGTTATCAATTTGCCTGCAAAAGAAGAAAAAAAATATATAATGACAACTTCAGCTATATTTTAGATAGATTAAACATTTCTAATCATTAAGTTGAAAAAGAAAGTCCTGTCACATTTAAAAATGGAAAACAAATGTTTCTTTGGTTTTATTTCCTCTTAGACCGGTTGCCATGCCAAGTTTAAAGAGCTCAGTCTGTCCGATTATTTACCCATAGCTGCAGGGAGGATATTTGGATGCATACCTTTAACCAAAGGTAATATCTCAATGTGAAATACCAACAGCCTCGTCCAGGGTTTGAACTCCGGACATCAATTCCATTTCATTCAATGATAATCATTAGACGACGAGCACCTCTATTTCTGGTCTCCCATGACTTTAGTTTCTCTTTAGTTTTATTACCGCATTATCTGGACAGACATGTGCTACTGAATAAAAATGGAAATATTTGAAAATAGAAAATATCACAACTTATTCGAGTATTTATTTCGAGATCCGAATAAAAGCCACGATCGATGGCTTTTTGGTAACAAAAGCCAGTAAGATCAACTTTTGATGTACCTTAGGTTTTTGGCATAACATAACCTCAACTCACTCCTTAACTAAGAATCGGCAGGTAGTTTAAAACACCCACAAAAAGAGGTGTCCTGGGTATGGCACTTAACTGCGACCAAGGATTTGCCTCCAATTCTAAATGTCTAGTTAATGTGGAAAAAAAAAATATTGTCATTTTTCGTTGATCAACTCTGGTGCAAGATAGTTGTATCCGTAATAGTCCCAATTGTTTGTTGTATAGATTTGCTTTGGTTTAATTTTATGGCATATTGACCATGATTAGTTATTAAATGTCAAATTCTGTTTTTATATATACATTAAATATATGATTTGTAAACACATTTTGTAGATATACACCGTTAAATAATCAAACAGTTCAATCCAAATAATTCAATTTAGCAAGTCATTTGTTTGCACTCATTTTAAATCTCAAACAATTCTATTCGACCCATTCAGGCGCTATCACTCCGGGCCAGAGTGGACTTGGGCGTTGTCACAATGAAGGGATACTCTGCATTCCCCAAAGCTCCAGCATTACTGGAACCTCACAATCAGATTGTTTAATGGCATATCTAAGACAGTCTTTAGTGGGTGGGGTCTTTCCCTTCAGTTGAGATATAATCGGTGAATTCTACAGACACAGACGACGGGGCTGTCGAATAGAATTGTTTGAAAATTAGCTAAATGATTATAAAATATAATTAATAATGTTAGATAGGAATACTTGAAACCATATGACTATAAACTATTTCTATTAAAAATAGTCACTTCAAACTACAATTACTTACTAAGGTTTAATACTACTATCATTTTTCTCATTTGAGAGATTTTCTCATCAAATTGGTGTGGTTTCTTTGTTTAATGGCATATCAACCTTTCTAGTTTATTTAATGCCAAAGCCATTCTCCAAGAAGAACAGTAGTGGTACTATTTAACCCATAGCTGGGAGGATAATGGGGTTCATACCTTTACCAAGGGTTTTTGCCCGAAAGTGAACGTAATAGCGCGACTGGAGTACGAACTCACTTACTACGATTCCGCAGTTCATCGCTTTAACCATTACACCACGAGGACACTTAAAGATACTATTTACCGACCCCTCCGCTCGGGCAGGATATGACACAAAGTCAATTTTTAAGCGGAGTTTAACAGGTTTTGAATTCAGAGTTTTCCTTCTCCTAGACTAGTTGCCTCACCAAGGCTGAAGAACCTAGTCCGTCCTACTATTTATCCATAGCTGGAGGGAGAATAAGGGGGTTCATACCTTTCCCAAGGGTATTTGCCACGAAAGTGAACGTAATAGCGCGACTGGAGTACGAACTCGCGTACTACGATTCCGCAGTTCATCGCTTTAACCATTACACCACGAGGACACTTAAAGATACTATTTACCGACCCTGGCCGTTCTCAATAATGCTGTAGTTTGGATGGTCTCCACTCGACCGCCAACTTCCAAGTCCTCCAATCCCTTTAATAATTCTTTAGTTACTGTACCAAAAGCACCAATCACAATTCGTATAATTGTCACTTTTATGTTCCACAGTTCTTTTTTTCAATTCCTTAACCAGATCGAGGTACTTATCCTTCTTTACTCATTCTTTCAGTTTTATTCTGTGGTCAGCTGGGAGAGGAAAAGGCGACAATTTTGCAAATTCTCTCTCTCTTTTTTTTTTTTTTTTTTTTTTTTTTCTTGTTGATTATTATTAAGTCTGGTCTTCTGGCCAATATTAGGTTATCCATCTGTATCTCAAAATCCCAGAGGAGTTTATATGCGTCATTTTCTGGGACAGATGCTGGGTTGTGCGTATATTATTATTATTATTATTATTATTATTATTATTCAATACTCTCTAATTGCTTGCAAATTATTCGGGTTTGCTAGAAATACTTGAATATATATATAATCTTGTGCAAAAAATTATGATTAAATGAGAATATTTATTTCAAACCATGTAGTTATATATAAATTATTTGAATGAGATTGGAAGAAATATATAATCGGACATAAATTATTAATATTAGATAGGAATACTTGAAACCATATAACTGTGTGCAAGCAAATAATTATGCAGAAACAACAACAAACGTTTATGAGAGCAGTGACCCGTTGGTGCTCTAGGCAGTCTTTTAGGTGACATATATATGTCATATATATACATGGTCCCTTCAAAAAAGATGTTGCAATCATAGAAGTAAATGTGCAACGATGTACATAGACATAGAATTAGTTTATCTAACTGTTGAAAATCAAGAAAAATCTTGGTAGAGATCCTTTACTAAAATGGGTTGCCCAGTCGGCTGGAGCTGTAAATTACACCGACTGCACCTCTGAAGAGGCGTAATACCCTCCCCCCAATAAGTGTCCTGATATATGACACTAAACAATCTGATGGTAAGATTCATGTGAGGCTGGAGCTTTGGGGAATGCGGAGAATCCCTTCATTGCCATTGCTCCCAGGTCCACTCAGTCCCGGATCGGTAGCACCTGGTAGGGCCCTATCAAAGTGTTGAATTGAACTGAGTGCATACTAATGCTAAACTGAATTGTTTGAATTAGAACTGTTTGAAAAAACTGAATAGCTTGACATAGAGATGTTTTCGACAATTCAACTGTACTTACATTTAAACTGAGTCCTAAAGCTAAAATGAATTGTTTGAAATGGAAGTTTTAAGTTATCTATTGTTGCCATTGCATATTAGTTAATTTTTTTTTACTGAATACATCAGTTTCTGATGATTTGTGTGTATGAATTTGAACATATTAGGGTCATTCAATAAAGAAAGGGAATGTGTTTAAAAAAGCAAAATAGATTTTTGTTTTGTTTTGTTTTTGAGATTGAAACTGTGCTTACGCTAAACTGATTTGTTTTAAAAAGAACTGTTTTTGATATTAACTGTGCGTAAACAAAATCTGTACTTATACTAAACTGAATTAGCTGAATTAGAAATGTTTGATAAACTGAATAGCTTGTAATATACAATTAAACTGTGCACTCATCTTAAACTGAATTGTTTGAAATAGAACTGATTATTCGTATAAAATGGATTTGGCGTTACATAACCTATAAAGGTTGACATGCCATAAAACCCAACCAACCTATACAAAAATGGGAGATGGTTTCAAAAATGCCATAAACGTAAATCGCGGGATAAATATTGGAATTCACCTATGGAAGAAAAATCTGCTAAAAATCCTATAATAATCCCAATAAATTATTGAATCAAAAGTCGGAAATATTCAATATTTGTAGATTTAAAAAAGTGGGCATCTTCTTAGATAATTCACAGTTTAATTTTATCTTATTTATTATATTTTTATTTATTTATTTATTTATTTATTATTTATTACAATTTATTTATTTACTAATGGTCTGGGAGACCGGGGTTGGTTGAGTCATACCAAAGACTTTAAAAATGGTACTTGATACCTCTGTGCTTAACACTCAGCATTATAAGGTATGTATCAAGTGTAAAGTGGAGCAATCCAGGGAAAGGATTAGCGCCCTCCTCTACACCTCGGTGTAGTAGCTATTGAAAAGGGTGCCTTCGGGTTGCCCTCGACTAAGATTGCCAAATTTACTTACTATTCATTTATTACTATTATTTATTTATTTATTTTTATTCTAATTTTAATCGTTTTAGCCGTTTTTTAATCAATAAAATTTAGTTTGGTCCAATCCTCCTTTAAAATGAATTGTTCTGATGATCTGTTCAGGATAAACTTAGATTTTTTTTCCTGACTCTGCAGTTATATATAAATATGTATATATACATGATGAAAATAAGCGTAAAAGTGGATAAATCAAAACACCTACAATGGGTTTACGAGCGATATTTCGGTCTTTGTTCACGGAAAAAACTTCTTCAGACCAAACATTTTTTCGCTTTTCTACATTTCAGCAATTGAGGTAAAAAAAAAAAAACACTAAAGATGTTTAATTTGATAAAATTCCTATGTGAATAAAGACTAATATATCATAACTAAACCCGTTGTAAATGTTTGATTTATCCAATTTCCAACATATTTATATCATCTTGTCAGGTTCACCAAAATCTATCATTTCTGTTTGTCTGTCTGTCTCTCTCTCTCTCTCCGTCCCCCTCTCTCTGTATATATATATATATATATATATATGTGTGTGTATGAGTGTGTGTGTGTTTGTTTATTAACCCCTCCGTTTTGAACAAGAAAAAGCACAAGGTAAATATTTAAATGAAGTTTAACAGGTTTGAATTCAGATTTTTCCTTTCCCTAGACTGGTTGCCAAACCAAGGCTAAAAAAACTAGTCTTCACAACTATTTATCATATATAGCTGGAGAATAATTGGATTCATATCTTTCCCAAGGTTATTAATACTCTGTGAAATGTAATCAACCACGTCCAGCAACCTGACCGATAAAATGAAAAGCAGTTTCTTCCAGGCAGCGGTCTTGTCGATACTGCAATATGGATGCACTACTTGGACGCTAACTAAACGGCTGGAGAAGAAGCTAGACGGCAATTACACTAGATTGTTGCGAGCAAGATTGTACAAGTCCTGGCGGCAACACCCCACAAGACACCAACTGTACGGCCACCTGCCCCCTATCACGAAAACTATTCAAGTTAGACGAACCAGACATGCAGGACACTGCTGGAGAAGTAGGGACGAACTCATAAGAGATGTACTCCTATGGATCCCCGCATATGGCCAAGCAAAAGCAGGACGACCAGCTTGAACATACATAAAACAGCAAGGTGAGGATACGGGATGTAGCCCTGAAGATCTGACAGAGGCAATAAATGATAGGGAGAAGCGGTGAGAGAGGGTCAGGGATATCCGTGCTAGCGGCACGACATGATGATGATGATATACATATATATATATTTGTGTTTGTGTGAGTGTGTGTGTGCGTGTGTGCGTGTGTGTGTGTGTGTGTGTGTGTTTTGCATATGTCCTTGCAGCCTAAACTAAACGAAGCCACAATCTTTTTTTAGTATCTCAGATGTTTGTTTGTTTTGCTGTTTAATGGCATGTCAACCATCTAAGTTTATTTATTACTAAATCCACGCTTTTAAAAGAACAGTAGTGGTACTTTTTAACCCACTGCTGAGAGGATACGGGTGTCCATACCTTTCCCCAGGGTATTTGTCCGAAAGTGAACGTAATAGAATGGCTGGAGTTTGAACCCACTGCCTTCAATTCCACAGTCCAGCTCTTTAACCATTACACTTCGAGGACACACCTCTATCGTATATGACGAGTTTAGTTTTACATAGATCCATATTTACCAATCCCTCCGCTCGGGGAGGATATGACACAAGGTCAATTTTTAAACGGAGTTTAACAGGTTTGAATTCAGAGTTTTCCTTATCCTAAACTAGTTGACTAACCAATGCTGAAGAACTCAGTCTGTCCTACTATTTACCCATAGCTGGAGGGAGAATAATTGGATTCATACCTTTCCCAGGGTTATTAGTGCTATGTGAAATGTAATCTGTCTCGTCCAGGATTTGAACTCGTGTCGCCGTGTCCATTTCCTTCGGCGATAACCATTACACCACGAGCAAAGGTCGAGCTCTAATAGGTACTGTCATTCCGTATCGGAGTGTACCTGGTAGTAATGACAATGAAAGTGGGGTCTACATTCCCCCAGAACTCTAGGACTCCAGCCTCAACATGAAATGGTTTTGTCTCAATATTTTTTTGAATTACGCATCATAGACTTTAACAAATTTTATGCAGATGTAGGTTAACTGCATTTTTACTGAGTCAAAATTTCTTTCAATCAAGGAAAGAATGTTTCGACGTAAAAACTTTTAACCTTCCAGAAAAGTGTCAAAGATAATTTTTGTTAGTAAGTGCGAATTTCAGCAACGTTCTGTTATCAATCACTGAATTTTACTTATGAAAAACTAATCTTTCACAGGTGATTTTCATTCGTCATGCGTATTTCATTTTCATTTCTTTTTTTTTTCTTTTCGATAACAATATCACCATTAAAATACAAAATGTTCACTATTGAATAATATTTCTTGCTGAGACATTTTTAAGTCCGAGAGACGCCCTTGAAGTTAATAAATTTTCATAAATTTCCAAGCTGAAGAACGATAAGATACAATTTTCGAATTCATATTGTAATAGCTTGTACAAGTCACACCATAGAAATATCGTGTGGCACATTTTTCTATGACATGTACCTTCAAGAATTTTTGACTAATTCTGTTCGGCCAATTAAAAATGAAAATGTAAAAGGGAGGTAATAGAACAATTTTTAATTACTCCATGTCACATGGCCTCTCATAGTTACATCAATCCATGATTATATTGATGATTCTATTTAGGAAGGAGTGAAAGATTCTCATTACCATTTCACAGTTAACAGCGATCTCTGATGATGTTGGTTCTTCTTTATATAACAAATTTAAAGATTTTACGTAGCATTTCAGGGTTAACAACCGTCCATGATGATATTTGTGCTTCTATTTAAGAAGGAGTGAAATATTCTAATTATCACTTCATTGTTAACAGCACTTCAGAATGATGTTGGTTTTTCTATTTAGAATGGAGTGAACAGTTCTAATTTGCATTTCATAGTTAACTGCAGTCCGTGATGATATTTGTGCTTCTATATAAGGAGTGAAATATTCTAATTATCACTTCATTGTTAACAGCAGTTCATAATGATGTCGGTTTTTCTATTTAGAATGGAGTGCACGGTTCTAATTTGGATTTCATAGTTAACAACAGACCATGATAATATTAGTGCTTCTATTAATGAAGGATGTAAAGATTTTGTTAGCATTTCATAGATGATAATTGTACTTCTATAAAGAAGGAAGTGAAGACATGTAGATGTTCAAATTATGAGTTGCTCCTCAAATGCCTCAACGAAATTGACATTGTGTTTAGAGTTTCATAGAGAATCCCCGTTCGTTGGTTTGTTCTTGTTGTATAGAGGCTCGTACCACGTGACTTCCGGAATCGCAGAAGTATAAATGAGGCCATGTTTCTGAAGTACGTAGGAGCAGAAGCAGAAAGAGAAGCAGAAAGACAGCTCAGAAAGGACGTCGGTCAGTTGTAAGACCAACTTAGGACGTAAGACCAACAGCGCGAGACTTATAATACTCGTCGGACTGTACCACTTGAGTTAATAAATAATAAAAGTGTATCTTTTCCTTAACACGATACAACAGTTCTTTACAAGCATGTCTGCTTTTACAGTCGTGTTTCATACCGAAGTCAATCTTTTTTTAATGCAATTATATAATTTATTATTATAAAATTGAATTACCATGACCAGAAAATCTGGCGAACACTAACGCACAAAATTCTTTGAAATTTTGGGAAACAAAGAAATCACCTAACCCCAGCTAGATGACCAGACCTTGAGATTATTAGTTTAAAAAAAAAGAAAAACTTGCGTATCGTGGATTCTGTCCTCCCCGGTAAGCTTAGAGTGAAAATCAAGGACAATGAAAAGAGAGACAAGTACTTAGACCCTGTCAAAGAAGTTAAAAAAGCTGCTGGATATGAGAATTACAGTAGTACCATTTTTATTTTGGACACTCAGAACCGTCAGCAAATGTTTAGAAACGGGGCGGGAAGAGTTGGAAGTCAGAGTATGAGACGAGACTATCTAAACTACAGCATTGTTGAGGTCGGCCAGTATACTGAGGAGAGTCCCGGAGACCTGAGGTAACTTGCAATTCCTAAGACTCCATTGAATGACCATCAGCTAAAACTTGTATTATAAATATTGCAAGAACAACACAACAACAACAATAACAACAACAATAATAATAATAATAATTATTATTATTATTATTAGACTAGCAAACGACATCTCACGCGAGAAAATGTGGAAGTGGCTAAGAAAAGGAAACCTTAATAGAGAAACAGACTCTCCCCTAATAGCATCACAAATCAACGCCATAAGAATCAATCATATCAAAGCGAGAATAGATCAGACGCAACAAAATATCAAATGTGGGTTATGTAGTGATAGAAGCGAAGCGATCAATCACGTGATAAGCCAATGCAGCAAATAAGCACACAAGGAGTATATGAATAGACACGACTGGGTGGCCAAGGTGATCCACTGGGAATTGTAAAATATTAAAATTGACATTACGAAAAAATGGTATATGCACAACCCAGTAATTTTCCTGGAGAATAAAAGGCACAAATTCCTCAGGGATTTTAAGACAGACAGATCACCTAATCTTGGCCAGACGACCAGACCTTATAATAATCAACCAAAAAAGAGAACTTGCAGGATTGTGGACTTAGTGGTCCTGGCTGACCACTGAGTTAAATTGAAAGAATGCGAAAAGACGGATAAATACCTCGACCTTGCCAGGGAATTAAAAAAAAAACTGTGGAAAATGAAAGTGACGATTATACCAATTGAAAATGGTGTTCTTGGTACAGTAACCAAAGGATTGGTACAAGGACTGGGGGAGTTGGAAATAACTGGTCGGGTGGAGACTGTTGAAACTACAGCATTGTTGAAATTCACCAGAATACTGACACAAGTCCTGGAGATTTGAGGAGACTTGATTGAGAAAATTCACTTTTTATTTATTTCTAGTCATGATCACCATCATCAGATGTTAGCGAAAAAATTATAAGGGTGTTCTTATATTGCTTCCGGCTAGAATAGTATTTGTTAAAAGAAATGGTATTTTTTATCAAGATTTTTTTACCAATATTTAATATATTTTCTCATATTTTTAATCAAGAAAACTTTTTATTGGGGAGATATCATATTTAATATTATTTTTCATACAATGTTTACACAGTTCTTTAAAAAAAGTTATCTACCCCTAATATAAATACCACTGAAAATTTTTTTAAAAATCCGGAAAAAATTAAATTGTGGCATGTGACTCAAACCCAAATTAATTACACGTCGATAGTCGTTGGTATTTAGCACTCAAATTGGATACACCTACCTCTTGTATTTTCTCCTCGGATTATATATATATATATATATATATATATATACAAAAATGTCCTTTTGTTCTCCCCAAGTCACGAGCTTAGATCTTTTCTGAGAAAAAGTCATCAAAACTTTCGTTTTCTTCTCCCCAAGTCACGAGCCTTGATCTTTTCTGACAAAAGTCATACAAAACTTTCCTTTTCTCCTACCCAAGTCACGAGCCTAGATCTTTTCTGAGAAAAAGTCATACAAAACATTCCTTTTCTTCTCCCCAAGTCACGAGCCTAGATCTTTTCTGAGAAAAAGTCATACAGAACTTTCCGTTGGAACATTTACACTTTTCAAGGATCTAAGTCAAACTGTGTGCGATTGTTGGGCATTATGGAATAATCCAATATGCTTCAGGTTAAATAACTAAACAGAAGTGTAAATTATAGCTGATCCACGCAAAAAGTATAATCTGAAGAAATGAATGAAAAATTAAAACTGACAGGTTTTTTAAAAAAATATGACAGTCGGACTTTTACCGAGTTAAGACATGGTAAATTTAAAACTGGAGTATTTTAAAAGTTTTCTGTTGTGGTCCAATTAGTTGGTATAGGCATAAAAAAAGACAAATCCAAATCCAATCAACATAGGATTGAGATTAACGTTTTGAGAGTCATGATCGGCAGATGCTCCTTTGATAGCTAACAGGAAAAAAAAAAGAATTGTTTGAAATATAAGAGTTTTTAACATTTAAATTGTGTGCTTATTCTAAACTGAATTGTTTGAAATAGAATTGTATATTTCTATCAAAATGGATTTGAAACTAAACAACCTAAAATTATTCATATGCCATAAAATCAAACCTAACCAAACCTGACCATCAGACTAGATCCCTGGAAGAAATAAGAGTACTTGAAGACTAAAGGGAAAGCAACTCTGATTCAGAAAGACACCCCAAAATAAACCATCCTCAGCAACTAGCGATCGATTACGAGTCTATTAATGAAGTGGAATATACTTAACGAAGATTAGGGAAGAGATCTATAACTAAATTGTAAGCTGTGGACTGTTTGTAGAGGAACAAAAATGATACCAGATGGGAACAAGAGGAACAGAGGACTAACAGTAAACGGATCAGTGTATCCTTAAGGAGAGCAGAACGAGTCTGAAAAATATAGCCTATACGTGGAATGACTTCAAAGAGAACTACGATATAGTTCCGCAATCCTGGATAATAGATTGTTTTAAATGTTCCAAATATCCGAAAAGTTATAAAATTCATCCCGGAATTCATGTAAAAGTTGAAACTGTAACTGACATCGGGAGGAAAACTTTAGCGGATGTAAAAATCCTGAGAGGTATCGTCCAGGGTGATCCATTTTTATCATTACTATTTGTGAGACATAAGGACACATGATGTCATTCAGAATACAGTGAAAGACCATCATTAAAAGTTCGTGTTAAAAACTTGCCAGGGTGCAAAAATAAAAGAAATCTTTATAAGAACCAAATTCATAATGTTATTGGTGTAACTAATTACGTTTAAGGGTGAACTCATTTGCTAGTGTGCTCCCTATTCTCCTTTGAAAAAGGTACTGAGCTGGCAAAGATAGTCATAATCAAGATCAGTACCTCAGTGGTCACTGTTCCCTCCAAAAAAAAAAAAATGCAGTAAAATTTTCTATACAATCTGGTCGTTGCGTAGGATAAAAAGGCCCTGCAAACGTACAATCTCAACATAGCCACATGGAATTTAAGAATTAATGCTGGTAAAACACAATTCAAACAGTTCCAAAACGGGGGAGCTCCATGATATCTATGGAACTCCAAAAATACATCATTGACATTGCGGCTCTGAGTGAAGAAAGATGATTCTCAGAAAGTGCTAGCATCAGAGAGGAGACGCTCTACATCTTCTACTGAAGACGGAAAACTTCAACAGAACCTGGTGTTGCATTTGCTGTTAAAAATAGGGTCGAGCCGAGTATATCTGAGTATCCCAAACCTGGGAGTAACAGACTTATCACATTGAAGTTTCCATTAGTTGACAGTAGTTATTTTACCCTGATCCTGCTTATACCTTTATTATAGAAAAAAAAAAAGAGTTTGTTCGACTAATTCGACCAAATACTTCGTACTATCCCAAATGCAGAAAAATCTTTCTTGGAGACCTTACGTTTGAATTAGCCAGTCGTATTATACCTGGTTGTAGGTTTTTGGTAAGTTTGGAATGGAGAAGCCTATTACCAAGATAAATCTGCTGTGACACTATGAAGCGAGTGCGCCAAGCAGACGATCCCTTATTCTGTTTTGGCGCGAAACCAGACAAAGGGTTTGGACTCGAGATCTCGGACGCGACTGGAAGTAGGAAATGGAACGCCAGAGAGTCAGTAGTTGGAAGAAGGAACCCACAGGAGGCAGTTGGCGACGAAGGGGCAGTTGGCAGTCGACACCAGACAGCAGAAGAGACCAGTCGGCATGAGATAGGGTCCAGAAGCAGTGAGGAAAGGCCAGTCAGGATGAGTTGGCATTCCTTGTAGCTTTGTAGAAATTTCGCTAGAAATACACGCTAGCGTTTGTCTACAGATGCACAAAGGAATGCAGAGTGTCACAACTTAACCTTCTTGCACTTGAGTTGACCCAAGTCATATTGTTCGTTTGTTCTTTGTTCTTTTTCTCCCACTCCCTTGATTGAATTTCTTGTAGCCATAAAGAAATGTGCGATACCCCTGTCGGAACCACTAGATGATCACCGGCCAAGATTGAAATGGTTTAAAGAAGTTGATATAACGGGGGGGGGAGTATTGTCACACTTTGGCCTCACATTTGCGGAGAACTTCTGCTGGTTATTACCAACACCTACTTCAAATACAAGCAAATCTTAAAGAACTCTAAGATGGACACAAGAACCAAACACTGGCGCCTCATCGACTACATCATCGCATGACATCATTATCTGCAATAAGTGCAGCCGACTGCAGTACTGACCATCTTCTGTGTAAAAAGTGGAGTTCTCAATAAGACATTTATTAGAACAATAGATTTAGAATGTTTTCAAATTGTGAAAAAAGGAACTTCCTATCAAAGTTTCAATTGAATGATAATTTTGTGGGGTCCTCGTTCGAGCTGAATCTTACATTTTCATCTGCCAAGACCCAAATTGACGATAAGATGAATATTATTATGAAATGCAAATAAAACTATTTAATCCCTTTGTAAATAAAGTACAAAATCAACAAAGATACAATGTTAAATACAATGTTATTAGTGAGTTGTAATATCAGAATATACTTCTAGCCATTTTTATAATCATTTGAAATGTGTCGAAAATTTGAAAAAATAATTGAAGTATTTGAGAGGTACGAGACTGTTCGCCAATGGCATGGGAGACAGGGTTTCAGTCCCAGGTCGAGTCATACCAAAGATTTTTAAAAATGGTACTCGATGCGTCCTTGCTTAACACTCAGCATTATAAAGTATGGGTCAAGGGTAAATAAGAGCAATCCTGGAGAAGGAGTTGTGCCCTCCTCTACACCTCGGTGTAGTAGCTATTGAAAAGAGAGCCTTCGGGTTGCCTTCGACAACAGTCACCAACTTTACTTTCTTTACTAACGAGAGAAAGTTTTTACATTCATAGGCTGAAAAGAGACGTCTTATCTACTGTTGACTTTTTTGACCAATTATATCCAAGCACTACAAAACAGATGCAAGTAGTGTGTTGACCGCAAAAGGGGCTGTTTTGACAAATAATTCTTATTTGGTCCTATTCTATTCGTGTATCTCTGTCAATTTATGAACGTTCCAGGTTTGTTTTGTTTTGTTTTATTTTTTGGATTTTCTTTTCAACGTATATCAACGTTCGTTGGTTATTTAATGCCAAAGCCATCATTTGAGAAGGACAGAAGTGGCATTAATTATCTCATAGATGGCGGGATAAGGGTTAATAGTCCGAAACTGAACGTAATAGCAGGACTGAAGTTCTAACTCACTTACTCCGATGTCTCATTTCAACACGTTAACCACTACACCTCGGGAATACCCCGAGAGAAACACTTGTTGATCATATTTACCCAACCCCTCCGCCAAGGCAGGATATTCCACAAGGTCTTATTTTAAAACGGAGTTAAACAGGTTTGAATTCAGAGTTTTCCTTCTCCTAGACTAGTTGACTAACCAAGGCTGAAGAACCTAGTCTGCCCTACTATTTACCCATAACTGGAGGGAGAATAATTGGATTCATACCTTTCCCAAGGGTATTAGTGCTATGTGAAATACAATCAGTCTCGTCTAGGATTTGAACTCGTGTCGCCGTGTCCATTTCCTACGAGGATAACCATTACACCACGGGCACCTCCAACACTTGTTTAGGACCTTATCAGCTGGCCCCTGTAAACAGATTGATTAATACAAGGATAGGCTGAAACTTTCATCGGCTCAAATAGTCGTATGATGACGTCATACTAGCCGATGTCTTTTTTTTACCAATGCGAACCAGGCACTTCAACATCAAGGAAATAAGTTTGTTGACCGTAGTATGGGTTATTTTGAATTGAAAACCCATTTCATCAGGGTACCTTGGTAATTTTTTAAAAATTTTAAGCTGGCACTAGGATGTGTCAGTGATAAGTGGGACAATTTATATATTCTAGAGAATGAATCGTTGGAACGATTATAACATGAATCGAAAAAGTTGATCATTTAAAACTTATAGTTCTTTAGTAGGAAATCTTATGGAAAATTACTTACTCGAAGGGCGTCTCTAAAACTTGAAAAATGTCTATTCCAGGAAGAATTTTCAACAGCTAGCATTTGATATTTCAATATTGCAATTGTTATCAACAAAAATACCTCTAGAGAATGAGAATCGCTAGAATAAGATTAGTTTCTTTCGATTAAAATTTAGTTTTCGATTATTGAACATAGATGAACTGCTAAAAATTGAGTTTCAAATCTTTTTGAACAGTATTTGCATAAAGTGCAGAGAAAAAAAAGTTAAATTTATTTATATGTTGGTTTGGTTTTGGTTACTTTCTCTAATGACATATCAATCTTCGTGGGTTATTTAATGCCAAAACCATCATTGTAGAATAACAGCTGTACTTTTAACCAATATCTGGAGTGGATAGAGGGTTTATACCAGGCCCAAAGGTATTAGTCCGTAAGAAAACAAAATAGCAAGGCTGGGCGTCATTTATAGGGTGTCTCAATTTGCATATTCATAATTGGTGTCTCAAAATACATAGTCATGTAGGGTGAATCAATATATATGGTAATATAGGGTGTCTCAATATATATGTTTATATTGGGTGTCTCAAAATATATGGTATTAGATGGTGTCTCAAAATACATAATTATATAGGGTGTCTCAAAATACTTGGTGATATAGGATGTTTCAACATACATGTTTGTATAAGGTGTCTCAAAATACATGGTTATATAGGATGTTTAAATTTACATGTTTGTATAGGGTGTCACAAAATACATGGTAATAGATGGTGTCTCAAAATACATAGTTATATACGGTGTCTTCATATACATGGTTATTTAGGAGGTTTCATTAAACATTTTTATATAGGGGGTCACAAAATAGATTGTAATAGATGGTGTCTCAAAATACATTGTTATGTAGGGTATCTCAATATACATGGTTATATAGGGTTTCTCAATATACTTTTTTATATAGGGTGTCTCAAAATACACGGTAATATATGGTGTCTCAAAATATATAGTTATGTAGGGTATTTCAATGTACATGGTTATATAGGGTGTCTCAATATACATATTTATATAGGATTTATCAAAATATACGGTAATAGATGGTGTCTCAAAATACATACTTATGTAGGGTGTCTCAATATACATGTTTATATAGGGTGTCTCAAAATACATGGTAATAGATGGTGTCTCAAAATACATAGTTATATACGATGTCTCAATATACACAGTTATATAGGATGTTTTAATATTGTTTTATCGTTGGTTCAATAAAGGTATTCCACAGGTTCAAGCCGAAGAGTTGGCAAGTCTCTCAGAGAGCGATTAACGCTTTTCCCCCTGAAGTAGTCAGACACCGTCCATTTATAGTTTTACCGGTGTCATACTAAAAAGAGTCACTGAGTGTATAGTTCCGGTATAACAAATATACATGTTTATATAGGGTGTGTCAAAATATATGGTATTAGATGGCGTCACAGAATACATAGTTTTTCAGGGTCTCTCAATACATGTGACCTATATGACTCCTGATAACTCTACTAAAAATAATGTTGTGTTCTTTTTTTGTTTCAGGTTTGAAAATAGAATGATATAATTACTATCAATACCGGATCACAATGTATTGGACAAGAGAGAAAAAATATAATTTTAATCACAAATTATTTGGAAACAAAATCATTCAAAACACTCTCAAAATAGATGAAACCCATTAATATTGGGTGCCTTTATATCCATGTACCTATGTGACTGCTAATAAGTCTTCTAATGATAGTGGTGCGTTCTTTTTTGTTCAGATTTGAAAATAGGATACAATAACAACTATTAATCGTCAATGACAATGACTTGACAAGAAAGGGAAATATTTTGCGTGATTACTTATTTGGCGACAAAATCAATCAAAAGTGTCTCATAATAGATGCAACCCATTAATATGATTATGATTTATTACAGACAATAGAAACACTAAAAATGATTGCATGTCCCGGAATCGGATATAATAACTAAAAACAAACAAACATTGATTTGATGTCTCAAGTTCAAAGTATGCATTTTTAGAAAACATGTTCGAAATGACCGCCACTGCTCTTGTCTCAGTAATAAATCATTATCATATTAATAGGCTGCATCTATTTTGATAAAGTTGTTCAGCGAAACCTTATTTAAGTATTTAGGCAATTTGCCATAAGCACTTTCTCAGTATTCTTGGAGCATATTAAGAATTACTTAGACAATATTTCCATCATTTTAATTATCTTGAATTTTTAGAAGTTTAAATTACATTTATTCGCAGTTAAATATGGCTTCACTTAGATTGTTTATATATATATATATATATATATATATATATATATATATATATATATATATATACGTGGTGAATTCAATAAGTTCCCAGACTTTTTTTGAACAGGCATTTAAAATTATCGTAGACTCTTGAAAATTCAGTATTTAATTGCTATACATCTTTGAGATGACTAACCAATTTTTCTGATTTAAGGTTCAAATCAACAGCTACAGCAGCATTGGAATACACCCTACTAAAGCCAGATTGTCACAGCTAGTTAATTTCAAAATTGCAATCTGGACGTGAGGAAGAATGGTATGCAATAAAATTCTGTTTTAAAACTTGGGAAAATGCCATGCAATAAAAACTGGATCTACTGCTGTGGCCCAGAGACCAAGAGACAGAGTTCCCAGTGGAAGCATGCTGGGTCTCCCAAACCCAAGAGGGCCAAACAAAGCAAATCCACCAAAAAAATTTGGATGATCCCTTTTTTTCACAGCACTGGCGTGATCTACATGCGCTGGGTTCCCACTGGATAGACAGTCAACGAGGAACAGTATGTTGAGGTTTTAAGGGAGGTCAGGAAGAGATTCCGTCGGAAGGGGCCAGCACTCTTCAAATCGGGTCAGTGTCATTTCCACCCGGACAATGCACCAGTCCACGACTCTATCTTTGTCTCAGACTATTTGACCATTATGAGCATCAAGACCGTTCCTCGGCCTCCCTATAGTGCAGACCTTGCTTCCAGTGACTTTTGGTTATTCCATAAGATCAGAGGCTGTGGTTATGAGATAATTGAGCAGATGAAAGAGGCTATGACGAAGGTCATTGACACGCTCACACAAGAGGACTTCCATGGGGCGTTCCAGAAGTTGTTGGAACGGTACAACAAGTGCATTGCAGCCAGAGGATGAAAGTGCCCTTACGAAAAAAGTCTGGAAAATTATTTAATCATCCTCGTATATATATATATATATATATATATATATATATATATATTGGCTCGCAAAGTTTATTTTTTAGATTTATTATTTCGTAAATTTTTAATAAAAAATTGATGTATAACTTACTTTGTGGACCTATTTATTTCAAACTATTTAGTTCTTTCTCTCTTTGGACCAATATATATATATATATATATATATATATATATATATATATATATATATATATATAACGACGAGCAAGATGCGACGCAAGGTCACATCAAAGCGAAGTTGAACATATTTGAATTCAGAGATTCCTTATCGTAGACCAACTGACTCACCAAGGCTATATAGCCCAGTTTTACCCAAATATTTACTCAGATTTGGAGGCAGAATAGTTAGATTCTTCCCTTTGGCAAGGATATTATTGCTTCGTACACAGCAGTCAGTCTCGTACAGGAATTTCATTCGGATTACCGTGTCAATTATATGATGAAGACTTATCTATATATATATATATATATATATATATATATATATATATATACATTTAGACTTAAGATGTAATTTTTCATATTCGTGCCTTTACGATATAATTAGAGGTTTTCCTTTAAAATGAGGCTTATCGACTGAAGAAATTAATGATTAAAAAAAAAAGAACACAAAATGTTATTAATTCATTTTGTCTTTTTTGTACGCTTCTTTGGTTGTTTATATCGTGTTACCTGTCATTATCAGTTAACCAGGGAGGAAAAATAGTTTTGTTTTTTTTTTCATTTTGAGTTTTTTCTTTATTTTTTAAAATTTTTATCTTTACTTTATTTATTCATTGATTTACTGTGCATAAAATCTAATTATCTTGTCGTCTTCTGAACTCTTCAAAGTCCGATTGAAATCACTTACCTTGATCTTGTTCACGACGACATGTTTAAGGTTAGGATCAAAGAGCATATATTTTGGTTGAATATCAATAGGGGATTGCTGTTTCCCTTCGCTGCACATTCTCCATTCAGGGTTCAATAGCCCCCAGTAACTGGGTCCTGCAAAAAAGAAAAAAAAAAGTCAAATAAAAGCCATAATCTCTTCAGATGCTGATTGTTTTCTTTCTTTAATGGCATGTAAATATTCTTGGTTTGGTTTAGTTTGTTGGGTATTACGGCATATCAACCCTTGTAGGTTATTTAACGCCAAATCCATGTTTTATGAAAATAATCTGCTTTACTTAAAATAATTCAGTTTAGCATGAGTACACAGTTTAATTTTCAAAAACATTTCTATTTCAAACTATTCAAGCAGTTATATGTAACATTTCAGTTTAGTTTAAATACATTTTAAATGTCGAAAAACAGTTCTATTTCAAATAATTCAGTTTAGCATAAGCACGCTGTTTGAATGTAAGTACTGTTTAATTGTCAAAAACATTTCTCTTTCAAGCTATTCAGTTTACTCAAACATTTCAGTTTAGCATAAGTATGCTGTTAGTTCTATTTAACCCATAGATAGGGCCCTATCAGGTGCTACCACCCAAGGCCAGAGTGGACCTGGGAGCAATGGCAATGAAGGGGTACTCCGCATTCGCCAAAGCTCCAGCACTGCTAGAAACCCACCATTAGATTGTTTAATGTCATATGCAGGACACTCGTTAGTGGGGGGGGTCTTACCCCTCTGCATGGGGTACATATAAAGTAACTCAATTGTGTATATCCTCAAATAGACGATTACTTAGGAAAGCACTGTCATAGATAGATAGATAGATATAACAATGCTGCCATATATATATATATATATAGAGAGAGAGATAGAGACAGAGAGAGAGAGAGAGAGAGAAAATGAAGAAACTGACATCAATAGATATATACTCATGAACAATCATCTATATCTATATGAACATTGCGCGATAGTTTTGTGTCCGATTTTCTTTTAATTTGAACAAATAACAGCATTCTATGAACTGAGAATGCTGGGCAATGTTTTAATATTGCCCTTGCATGTAATGTAAACATGTCGCCCAGAAGACAACATGTCTTATTAACAGCGAGCGAAATTCTCTCGCTGGATAAAATTATCAGCTGAAATATAGATCTATCTCACGGTATTTCTTTTTTGCGCAGATATTCGTCTTTCAAGGAAGTGATTATAAGCTCCAATCTGTTTTTTTTTTCGGCTTATTGACAATATAATTACATAGAAAAAACCTATTGGCCCAAACACATATATGTACGAGATGTAATATTTTCTCCTTCAACTTAATGTCCTTGACTTCAATTTTTCGATATATACCCCCCCATATATATATATATATATATATATATATATATATATATATGTATATATATATATATATATATATATATATATATATATATATATATATATATATATATATATATATAACACAGAAGAAGTAAAATGTTCGATGTGGTCTTGCAGGCTTCGAAGATTATTATCTTTTTAGGTATTACTCAGAAATAATTTCTCTTATTTGATTTTGTGATCCTGCAAATTCTGAAACAGAGTTTGGCGGTATGGCAGTTGACGTTGAACCTTCACTTTAATAAATCATGCATTTTCCGTGGTGTTTTTATTGATAGAGTCTGTGTAGCGGTCTGGATAATTGACATCTAACATTGTAACAGAGCTCTGCCTGTAAATGTCTTCACAAAATAAAATAACAAAAAAAAAAAAAAAAAAAAAAAAATCCCACACAAACGGAACCTTTTGGGCTAACCAGTTCGTTTAAAGATATCATTATCCTGGGGATGATCATTAGTGCTGCGGAAATATATATATATATATATATATATATATATATATATATATATATATATATATATATATCACAGGATTTGTATAACATGACAGCACATTCACAAAAACCTTACGGTACATGAACATATGATAAAGAATGAGGCAGTTTTTCATCGGTTTCAACTTTCTAAGCCATTCCCAGTTAAAGTTCGTGATGAGTGGATCATAAATAGCGATACGTTATACTAGAAACCGGACATTGGCCTAGTGGTTAGAGTGTTCGCCAGTGGCCCGGGAGACCTGGGTTCAGTCCCAGGTCGAGTCATACCAAAAACTCAAAAAATGGTACTTGATGCCTCCTTGCTTAACACTCAGCATTATAAGGTACGGATCAAGGGTAAAGTAGAGCAATCCAGGGAAGGAGTAGCGCCCTTCCCTATACCTTGGTGTAGTAGCTATCGAAAAGGGAGCCTTCGGGTTACCCTCGACTATGGTCGCCAACTTTACTTTTTATACTAGAAACCAAACAATTTTGAAGGTGCTTTAGATTTTCTTACTTATATATATATATATATATATATACACGCACACATACACACACATACACACACACACACACACACACACATATATATATATATATATATATGCAAATTTCATTGAACATAATAGACATTTTATGCCTACATATTTTCTTTTGGATCCGTTCGAATTCCCGTATTACTTTTATCGTATTCGGAGGAAACTGATTAAGGTATTGTCCATAATTGTATGTATCCCTAGTACTAGGGATACATACAACTATGGACAATACAATTATGGACAATACCTTAATCAATTCCCCCCGAATACGATAAAAGTAATACGGGAATTCGAACGGATTCAAAAGAGAATATGTAGGCATAAAATGTCTATTATGTTCAATGAAATTTGCATTAACGAAGAAATGCTGCCCAAATATACATACATATATATATATATATATATATATATATATATATATATATATATATATATATACGCACACATACACACACATACACACACACACACACACACACACATATATATATATATATATATATATATATGCAAATTTCATTGAACATAATAGACATTTTATGCCTACATATTCTCTTTTGGATCCGTTCGAATTTCCATATTACTTTTATCGTATTCGGGAGGAACTGATTAAGGTATTGTCCATAATTGTATGTATCCCTAGTACTTTCTGCCCGACTTTGGGCCATCATCAGGGGAGAATCTGTTACAAAAGTGATGTAACTTTTGTTTTAGCCATAATCTCCAACAGCAAAGACGTCCTTACACAGTAGTAATTTGCTAAAACAAAAGTTACATCAGTTTTGTAACAGATTATCCCCTGATGATGGCCCAAAGTCGGGCAGAAAGTACTCGGGATACATACAATTATGGACAATACCTTAATCAGTTCCTCCCGAATACGATAAAAGTAATATGGGAATTCGAACGGATCCAAAAGAGAATATGTAGGCATAAAATGTCTATTATGTTCAATGAAATTTGCATATATATATATATATATATATATATATATATATATATATATGAGTGTGTGTGTGTGTGTATGTATGTGTATGCGTGCGTGTATATATA